>JBBPBO010001984.1:35782934-35829139 GCA_037974295.1 Cicer cuneatum | reverse complement strand
TTTTTTTTTTTTTTTGACTTTTTATTTTTATTTTTTTTCATGAAGGAAAATGTTATGAGAATGTAAAAAAAGCGAATGAAATGATTATGTGAAAAAAACTATTTATTGATCTTGTTTGTTATGGTTTTTTTTGTAGGTCATTTGATAAACCATTATATGAGTTTTGTGTTATGTTACAATGAGACGAAGTTTGTTTTACTTGGTAATTAGTTTATAAGCATCAATTGTTTACATTTTTTTAGTATCTCTGTTGCAAAACAATTTTAGGAACAGGAACAATAGATTAAAAAAAATGAAAGCTTAGAAAACTAAATTGCTATTTTTTTTAAAATCGAAGCAATAATAAAAAGAAAATTAGAGGAGGATAAGAACATTGATACCTTACTGCTCAATTTGTTTTGCTGGACTGGCTTTATCAAAGTTCCAATTGTCTACTCTTCTCTATTTTTGTCTCTTATTCTCTCTGTTTTTTTTCCAATCGTCCTCCTCTTCTCTACTCTTGGTGTCGACTATTTATAGACTTTATGAGTGTAGGTTATAAAAGACAAGAAAATAATTGTGGATTGATTACCAATTACTATTCATCAATTTATTTTCGGTTTCTTTTCTTTCAAATGGTCACCATTATGCTGATTTTTATTACTATTCATCAATTTATTTTCAGTTTCTTTCCATTCAAATGATCACCACTATGCTGATTTTTATTACCATCAATCCATTTCTTTTCGATTTCTTTTCCTTCAGTTGATCACGATTATACTAATTTTTATTACCATCAATCCATTTCTTTTCAGTTTCTTTTTATTCAATTATGTACTTTGTTTTTGTTTTAGAAAAGAGTGAACGCCTAAACAAGAATCAGAGGCAAACAAGAACCAGAAACATTGATGATTGTTTAAAGTTTATAGTCTAATTATTTATTTTTATTTTTATTTTTATTATAATATATTATATTATATTATATTATATTATATTATATTATATTATATTATATTATATTATATTATATTATATTATATTATATTATATTATATTATATTATATTATATTATATTATATTATATTATATTATATTATATTATATTATATTATATTATATTATATTATATTATATTATATTATATTATATTATATTATATTATATTATATTATATTATATATATATATATATTATTTTTTTATATAAAATGTCTAAAGAAAACGGACAAAATTAGGTGTCAACACCTTCATTGGCTTTTTCATCGAATTTGCTGAGATTTTCCTTACTATTATTCAACACAAAGCATTTACATTCAAATATGTGAAAGTGAGAGATGTTTGGCTTTCTACCTTCATAGAGTTTATATGGAGTCTTCTTTAGGATTGGTCGGATTATTACTTGGTTGGATATATAACAAGTTGTGCTTACAGCATCTGCCTAAAAGTATTTTGGTAGACTTGAGTCACTTAGCATGGTTCGTGCAAGTTCTATCAATAACCTGTTCTTTCTCTCAACAACTCCATTTTGTTGAGGTGTTCTTGGTGCAGAAAGGTTATGGAAGATTCCATTTTCTTCACAATATTCTTCAAAAGAAGCATTTTTGAAATTCTCCTCCATGATCATTTCTTATAGTGTTTTCCAACAAAGCAAGGTGGTATGATACCAATTGTAAGTACAAAGGTGCACCTAAGAGGGGGTGAGTTAGGTGTTTAGAAATTTTCTGGTTTTTAGAGACTTGGTGGATTATTTTTCTGATTTATGATATGTGAAGTAGAAAGTGTATAGTAAATGTAAATGCAGAAAAATAAAGAACACAAGCAATTTATCCTGGTTCCCTTTATAACCAACGGTACATCCAGTCCTCTTGAACACCACAAGAGATTTTGCACTATGTTAGAATAAGTACAAGTCTAACCCTAAGACTTCTGTTACTAACTTCTAACACTCTCCCTAAGATAGCACACCACTATCATAGTTTACAATACTTGAAGAAAGTACACCACTTTCTTCATCAATAACTTGAATGATTTTACAACAATGACTTCGATTGAACTTAAGTGAATATACAGTTGATATGCTTTCTTTGTACAATGATTAAATCCAATATAATTATACTTCAAGTGCAGAGAACCTTTGCAATGATATGACAGTGTAAAATATGCACTTGACAATATGAAAGTTTGACTTTTATTGGATCTAAAGCATTTTCAAAAAGGTTCTAAGGTTCTGAAGTTAAATTTGAAACTAGGAAGTATTTATACTCCTTAGACATCACTTCAGATCAGTGGCAATCTTCCTTAGAGGTTTGATGAATATATGCAATGATCCAGAATCAACCAGACCTGAAAAATCACATTGATTAACAGTTGTATTCGGCTACAGTCAATGTGTAGTCGAATACATCTCTGTAACTTTCAGATTTTTCAAACAATTTTTAGCATGTATTCGAATACGATATCTTGTAGTCGAATACAGATCAGTGAATTTTGCCATTGACTTGATTTTGTATTCGGCTACGACATCCTATAGTCGAATACGTGTATTCGAATATGAAATCTTGTAGTCGAATACGGATTAGTGAATTTTGCTACTGACTTGAGTTTGTATTCGACTGCAACATGCTGTAGTCGAATACAAATGTGCAGTTTTTGCTACTGACTTCATCTGTATTCGGCTACACATATATGTAGTCGAATACACACTTGACTTTGTTTAAAAATTGATTTTCCAAACATTTGTTCATGCATTTTGAAAATTCTTTTTGATGCATATGTAAAAGTATAAGGTTCTCATGTGCATTTGAAATATAACAATATTTGATTGCATCATATTACCTTAAATTCTAAGTCTTCTAGCATATTTGCTATAGTTGACTTGATTGTTGACTTCTCTTTGAATTTGCATCTTGATCACTTTGCTTGGTCTTTGTCTTCATCAAAAACATAAGTATTCTTGCATATTTACATTCTCCTTCTTTTTGATGATGAGAAAACCTTGTTGTTGTTGAAACTTCAAAGAGTTGATCTTTCGATCACTTTGCTTGGTCTTTGTCTTCATCAAAAACATAAGTATTCTTGTATATTTACAAATCAATCTCACAATTTGATCCAACGAGACTGCGAGATTGCAGGTAACACACTAACTGCACTTTTTTGATTCGGGGGCAACCCATTCCTTCATTGCTATGGACTGTATGAATTGCTTGAAGTTATCATGTCTTCTCTGCCTTTTGATTTGGTTGTTTCCACTTTTGCTAAGACTTTGACCGTAAATACTGCATGTTTACACTGTCAAGTAACGTTTCAGAATAGAGATTTCTTTATTAATTTGATTTGTTTACCCCTATAATCACTGGAGATCATTCTCGGTATGCATTGGATGTCGTATCATTATGTAATCTTGGATTATGCTCGCAAATTGGTTCTTTTCTCTAAGCCAGGAGTCGTTCGGTATTTAGCTGCTAACAAACTTGGAGTGTTGCTGAGAGAAGGAACTCAAGAGTTTCTATATTGGCTAACGTGGAGGCAAAGGTAGATGTGAGCATAGAAGACGTAGTGCTTGTCAAGGAGTACCCAGATGTATTTCCCACAAAAATTCCTGGATTACCCCCAATAAGAGAGATGGAATTCTTCATTGATCGACACGCAGGAACCGGACCTATTTCGAATGCACCGTATCGGATGTCACCATTGGAATTGAATGAGCTCAAGGGCCAAATTGAAGATTTGTTGGAGAAAGGATTTATCAGACCAAGTGTGTCACCATGGGGAGCTCCGGTATTGTTTGTTAAGAAGAAGGACAGAAGCTCACGCTTATGTGTGGATTTTTAGGCAACTTAATAAGGCAACTATTAAGAATCGTTATCCTTTACCACGTATCGATGATTTCATGGATCAGTTGAAAGGAGCCACAATATTTTCGAAGATTGACTTGAAGTCAGGTTACCATCAGATTCGGGTAAGAGAAGCAGATATTCAGAAAACTGCTTTCAAAACCCATTACGGACATTATGAATATCTTTAGCCCATTTCTAGATAAATTTGTTGTGGTGTTCATCGATGATATATTGATTTATTCAAGGAATGGTATGCCAATCTTTCGAAGTGCGAGTTTTGGCTAGAAAAAGTGAACTTCTTAGGACATGTGAGAACCAAGGAAGGAGTCGTTGTGGATCCGGCAAAGATTGAGACAATCCTCGCTTGGAAACAACCTCAGACTATCACAGACATATGAAGTTTTGTCGAACTGGCAGGATACTACAGGAGGTTTATTGAAGGATTTTCTAAGATTATAGCTCCATTGACACAACTCACTAGAAAGAATCAGCCGTTTGCATGGACAAAGAAGTGTGACAAAAATTTTTGGTTACCTAAGGAAAACCTGACAACCTCACTAGTATTGGTCTTACCACAACTAGAAGAACCATACGAAGTTTACTCTGATGCATCTGACCAAGGTTTGGGATGTGTTCTAATGCAACACAAGAAGGCTGTAGCCTACGCCTCAAGACAATTGAAGACTCATGAAAGAAACTATCCTACTCATGATTTAGAGCTTGCTGCTGTAGTTTTTGCATTAAAGATCTGGAGGCACTACTTATATAGATGCACGTTCACAGTGTTCAGTGACCATAAGAGATTGAAATATTTGTTTGATAAAAAAGAATTGAACATACGCCATAGAAGATGGATGGAGACTCTCAAGGATTTTTATTTCACATTGTAGTACCACCTTGGGAAAGCCAATGTGGTGGCTGATGCATTGAGTAGAAGGAGTGTGTCAGTATCTTCAACAATAATGGCTAGACAACAAGAGTTGTGGGAAGCATTTAGAGACCTACACTTGGACGTGGCGTTTGCACTGGAATTTTAAAATGTGGAATGATAAAAATTTCGAGTGGTCTACTTGAAGACATTGCGAATTTTCAAGATGACTCATTAATCCATGAGAAGAGGAACCTAATAGTGCAAGGAAAGACGACCGAGTTTAAGATTGGACCAGATAATATTTTGAGATGTAATGGAAGGATTTGTGTACCGGCAGTTGCAGATCTGAGGAGAACAATTTTAGAAGAGGCTCACAAAAGCAAATTGAGTATCCATCCCGGAGCAACAAAGATGTATCAGGACTTGAGGCAGAATTGTTGGTGGCCAGGAATGAAGAGGCATGTAGCGGAGTATTTATCAACTTGTTTAACTTGTCATAAAGCGAAAGTGGAACATCAGCGACCTGCCGGAATGTTAGCACATTTAGATATACCTGAATGGAAGTGGGATAGCATTTCCATGGACTATATAACTGGATTACTAAAAACAAGGAGAAAGAATGATTCTATTTGGGTGATAGTGGATCGATTAACTAAATCTGCACAATTTTTACCAGTAAAGACTATCTATAAGGTAGATAAGCTAACATAGATCTACATTGCTGAGATTGTGAGATTACACAGAGTACCGTCGAGTATCGTATCAGACGGTGACCCAAAATTCACGTCGCACTTTTGTGGAGCAAATGTATTAGATGATAGAGGAAGCTGGGATGATGTATTGCCATTGATTGAGTTTACCTACAACAATAGTTTTCACGCAAGTATTGGAATGGCACCATATGAGGCTCTGTATGGACGCATGTGTCAGACACTTTGTGTTGGTATAAGGACGGTGAAAGTATGATTGTAGGACCTGAGATGGTGCAACAGACTACAAATAAGGTCAAGAAGATAAAAAAGAAAATGAAGATCTCACAAGACCGTTAGAGTAGCTATGCTGACAAGCGACGTAGACCTTTAGAATTTGAACAGGGTGATCATGTGTTTCTAAGAGTCACACCTACAACTAGAGTTGGCAGAGCCATTAAGTCAAGGAAATTAACCCTGAAATTTATTGAGCCATACCAAATTACTGCCCGAATTGGACCAGTGGCTTATCGAATTGCGTTGCCTTCGATACAGTCTAATATCCACGAAGTATTTCACATTTTGCAATCAAGGAAATACATTTCGGATCCGTCACATGTGATCGAACCAGACACAATTCAACTAAAGCATAACCTGTCATTTGAAGTACTACTTGTAAGAATTGACGACAGGAAGATTAAGCAGTTAAGGAAGAAGGAAGTTTCGCTGGTCAAAGTGATTTGGAATCCAACTACTGGAGACGTAACTTGGGAACTAGAGAGTAAGATGAGGGAACAACATCCTGATTTGTTTATCGACGCGTAGTTTCGAGGACGAAACTAATTTTAGGGGGGTAGTAATGTAAGACCCTGAATTTTCTAAACTCTATTTATGCACTTTTAGTGTATTTTGTGTTGAATTGCTTAAGCTATTAGTCAATTTTTGTTTGATGAAATTAAGTACCAAAGCATAATTTTGTTAGAGTTAGCAATATATTTTTGGAGAACCGATTAAAATTATTTATTAGAGTATAATTTAATTAGGTCACGAAAAAAAATTTATTACCGAATAAAACTTTAAAATGTCACTTGTTGCTGATAAATTGACTTGTCAATTGAGTTGCGACAAGAGTAGATATTTTTATTATATTAGATTGAGAAGTGATGTGATGTGTGTAAGAGTGTTTAGATATTATAATGATGATTTTATAATATACATAATTATTTAATTATAATATATATATATATATATATATTTGTTGTTGTAAGTTAAAGATTTATATATATATATATATGAAACCAACAGAGCCAAGCATTCTTCTTTTTCCCGTTCACGCCTTCTTTGTTCCTTCCCATTCTTCTTCCTTCTGCTTAAAAAAAAAAAAAGATAGTGTGTGTTTACAAAAAAAACATAAACCTCCATTTTTCTATTAGATCTAAGCTTCCATTCAAGAAGTGTTAGGTAGGAAAGTTACTCTCCTCTACTAGACGGTGCTTGTGAGCTAATTTATTTGAGGTGAGATACTTACTTAACTAATCATTTGATGTTTGTTGTTGTTGTTGTTGATGTCGTTAGTAATGGATCTCGTATTTTGAGTTTCATAATTTTAGGTTTTCTTAATTGGGATTTTTTGTACATGATTATAATTAAAAATTAGTTAATTGATTATGAATTTGAGACTTTTAGTAATATACATGTTTTGTAAAATCATTGTTAGGGTTTTTATTTGTTTAAAATGGAGATTTTTTGGTCATTAATACATTGTGTCAGTCATGTAATATCCTTGAAGTTGGAAGATTTAGAAGTTCTGGTTGTTCCTTGTAGTGTTCATGAAGGAAAGGAAAAATATGAATTCATTTCTCTTTTATAACTAGTTTCTGAATTTTTCTTTGGATTTATATGTGCACATTGTAAGATATCGTGTCTTCATATACAATGGATTTCAATGGTTTATCTACTTCAAAGGATCATCATGATGGATTGTATTAGGATTCAAAAACAAAGGATTTATATTTATCATCTTTCTTTAAGCCTAGAACAAAAGTTCTCTCATCCCAAACAAGCATGAGAACATTAACCCCATCATGGACTTTATTCTTAAGTAGCTCTCCAAGGATGATACTTGTAATAGTTGACTTGTTTGGGTCCCTAATCAATGTTATTTCAATGTTTTGATAGATTTTAGAATTCTAACAATGTTATAGTTCTTATTTATTCCTATTTTCTATTTGTTCTTTCAAAAGGCAAGCTAAATTATGGAAATTAGATAAGTCTTTAAAGGCTTATGTTAGAATTACAAATCCATTAGATTCTCCAATGATTATTACTCTTGTTTATGTTCTCACAGCTTGAACAATGTTGTTAAGAATAGTCATTATTGCCAAGTGATGGGGAATTCCAGTGGCTGGGGCTTGACATATATTATGAATGTATTATTGTACTGGTGTATATATTGGTTCTGCACGATATAGCTTTAGATCTCAGTGTATTTTATCCAAGTTCATTCTTATTCAAAGTTTAAGAACTTGGAGTTTAATGGTGTATGTATGTAATTATTTTAGTGCACTGTATTGAAATTCTTTATTTGAATATTTACATTTTTATTAAAATTAAAATATATAAAATTATAATTATTATTATTAATGGTACTTAAGTAGTTTGAACCCCTTTGACAAGGGTCATGGATCTGCCACTATAGGTTAATTAGGTATCTTAACTTTTTTCTGCTTCTGTTCACGTGAGTTAGTGTGTTGTCTTAACTTTGACAAAAACTGGTGTGCCTTTCTTATACAAAGAAAATGATTGATCCTAAGTTGTTGTGTGCATCCATATGCGTCTAACTCTATTGAACAATTTTTGTACTCTCAGTTTTTCATATGCTTTTGTTTTGTATTTTTTTATATTTGTGTTGCAATTGAACAGTCCTTGTTCGAAATATCACAACTTCACAATCAAGATAAAGAAAGTGGAAGCGGTCAAATATTAATTTTTTTTTGGGAATTGATGAATCCCTTTGCATATTTTATCAGTTGTCATGAAGCTGAACTGTGGCTTCATTGTTACAATGGGATTTTTTTTTTGTTATTTCATCATGGTTCATGGCTATTGGTATTTTAGTTAAAGGTTTCTAGTGACTTTATCTCTTTTAGTATTGTACTGTTGCCTTGAAAATAAAAACTGCTGGACAAATGCCTTAGGAATTTTGGATTCTGCTGCTTGCTAGATTTTTGGAGTTGTCATAGTCAGTCATAGATGTTTTAAAGTAATGATCATTTTTGTCTCGATAGTGCATATTGACTTATATTAATAGTGCCTATTTCCTTTGTATGTTGAAAGTGAGTTTTGTGCATATTGACTTATGTTAAAAAAATTTATATGTTGAAAGTGAGTTTTGTGATTAATAATATTGTAAGACCCTTAAATTTAATATTAATTTATGGAATTAATATTAAGGGTATTTTGGGAATTTTTGTTAAATATTTAATATATGTATGTTTTGAGTGAATATATATATATATATATATATAAATATTTATTTTGGAAGATGAATTAAAATTATTGGATGAAGATTTAATTAATTTAATTTCGAGTAATTAAATTAATCGGACCATTAATTAAGGATTAGTGGCTAATTGCAAAAGGATTAAGTGCTGAAAAATCCAGCTGGAAAAACCAACATTATTTTATCATTATTTTGAGAAGGCAGCACCTGAGTAAGCTCTATAAGAACACGTGAAGAGGCAGAGAAAGAGTAGAACTTCACATCCTCCTATTTGCATGTAATAGTGTTGCATGTAACAGTAACCTCTTCTCCCATTTCTGCCTCCTGTTTTCCTGAACACAGTTTCACGATTTCAAAATACCAAAGAGAGAGTTCCTCAAAAGTTCCATTAATTGGAAATACAGACACCAAACCAGAAAACCCCCAGTATTAAAGTTAATCCCACCCCATTACGGAGCTAAAGAACCCAGTTTCGTAGCAGCAAACGCAAGCTGCAGTTTCACCGGTTTTGGACGCGCAAACGGGAGCAGAATCAGAAACGAGAGGAATAGCAGAACACGCAACAAGGGTAAGGGCACCTTCCACTTTCTAGTTGCATTAGGGCGGTAAATGCATGATATTTCAATTCTGTTTTGAAAGGAAAAACTGTTTTCGAAATGACATCTTGAAAAATGAAGAAAATGCATTTTTGTTGATATGTGATGATTCTGTGATGGCTGTTGTTGGTTGAATGCATTAATGCTGTTTTACTTGTGTGAGAAAACTGAAGATGTTTTGCATGTTATTTTAAAGATGGTTAAAATACATGTTCATAAAACTGTTTTGGAAAATAGTTTTAAAAATGCAAAAAATGCATTCTATTGGTGTTTTGCTGCTGTGTGATGATTTCTGTTTTGGTTGAAACAATAGTCATGTTCTGATGTTTGTGAAAGCTGAAATGCTATGCATGTTATTCTGATGTTTGAGGAAGCTGAAATGCTTTGCATGTTGTTGTCATTGTTTGAAAAGCTGAAATGCTATACATGTTATTTTGATGTTTTGAGAAAGCTGTGATGCTTGCATGTTTGTTCTGATGGTTGAAAAATCTGAATGATTCTGGTGATTGAACATTCTGTTTCTGGTTCTAGATGATTGGGGTTGGATCCTGATTCTATTTCTGTTTGAGTGATTCTGATGATGTTGATGTTTTAAAAGGAAAAGGGATTTTAAAATGAGGGAAGTATTGTCTGGAAAAAAAAAGTGTTGAATCTGTTTTGTTGTTTGATCGTTGTTTTAAAAGAAAACAGTTTGAAAAGGGTTGAATCTCAGGAAATTTTCATTGGTTTTCGAAGGTGTATTCGAATACAACATGTGTGTATTCGACTACAACCTGTAAAATTTCTGTTTTACTTAAGTTTTCAAACTTGTATTCGACTACGAGCCCTGTAGTCGAATACAGAAGAAGAATTTCTGTTTCTGTTTCTGGTTCTGATGATCCTTGTGTGGATCATTCCGTTTGTGTTTTTGGTTCTGATGATCCTTGTGTGGATCATTCTGTTTCTCTTTCTGGTTCTGATGATCCTTGTGTGGATCATTCTGTTTCTGTTTCTGGTTCTGATGATCCTTGTGTGGATCATTTTGTTTCTGTTCTGGTTCTAATGATCCTTGTGTGGATCATTCTGTTTCTGTTTCTGGTTCTGATGATCCTTGTGTGGATCATTCTGTGTCTATTTCTGCTTCTGATGGTTCTGATGTGAACCATTATATTTTTGCTTCTGATGGTTCTGATCTGAAACATTCTGTTTCTGCTTCAGATGGTTCTGATGTTAACCATTTTCTGATGATTCTGATGTGAATGAGTCTGTTTCTGCTTCTGATGGTTCTGATGATAATCATTCTGTTGTTTCTGCTTCTGGTGATTCTGGCATGAACCATTCTGTGCTTCTTCTGATCAATTCTGGATGAAGTTTGGGCGAAGTCTGGGTTATTCAAAATTTGATTGTCATGCCATGTTCTGGTCAAATTATCTTCTGGATTACTTCTTGCTTTTGACAACTTATGGCCTGGAACAACTCTCCACATGGCAGGCTTCACAATGGTATGGTTCAAAGAATCTTCTGATATTTATTCCCTATGATATAATCCATCAAAGATATCTTCTAGTTACTTCTGGACAAATATGGACTGTGTTGAAATTACACTGCCAGGCTATGTTCTGATCAGTATAACTTCTTGATTTCTTCTGATATTTGAATCATTCTTGTTTGGAGCAAGTCAAATTATGGCAGGCTTCCCTCTGGTATTTTCCAGATGTTCTTCTGATTTTGTTTCTGTTTGATATAAACCTCCAAAGTTATCTTCTTGTCGGTTTTGGACATTCTGGTTTATCTTCTGATAATTCCAGAAATGCAACCTCTGTAAATTCAGAATGTATCATCTGATACATTCATCTTCTGATGGTTCTGTGTGAATCATTCTGTTTTACTTCTGATGATTCTGATAATCATCTTGTTTCTGCTTCTGATGATTCTGATAATCATTCTGTTTTGCTTCTGATGATTCTGATATTAATCATCCTGTTTCTGCTTCTGATGATTCTGATAATCATTCTGTTTGTTTCTGATGATTCTGATGTTAATCATCCTGTTTCTGCTTCTGATGATTCTTGTGTGAGTCATTTTGTTTTGCTTTTGATGATTCTTGTGTGAATCATTCTGTTTCGCTTCTGATGATTCTTGTGTGAATCATTCTGTTTTGCTTCTGATGATTCTTGTGTGAATCATTCTGTTTTGCTTCTGATGATTCTTGTGTGAATCATTCTGTTTTGCTTCTGATGATTCTGGTATAAGTCATTCTGTTTTGCTTCTGATGATTCTGGTATAAGTCATTCTGTTTTGCTTCTGATGATTCTGGTATAAGTCATTCTGTTTTGCTTCTGATGATTCTGGTGAGTCATTCTGTTTTGCTTCTGATGATTCTGATTCTGGTTCTGTTTCTGATGTTGATCCTTCTGGTTCTATTTCTGATGTTGATCCTTCTGGTTCTGTTTCTGATGTTGATCATTTTGGTTCTGTTTCTGATGTTGATCATTCTGGTTCTGTTTCTGATGTTGATTATTCTGGTTCTGTTTTCTGATGTTCTAGTGTTGATAATTCTTATTCTGGTTCTGTTTCTGATGTTCTGGTGTTGATGATTCCGATTCTAATTCTGTTTCTAATGTTTTGATGTTAATCATTCTGATTATGGTTCTGTTTTCTGATGATCAGATGTTGATCATTCTGGTTTTGTCTTCTGTATTCGACTACAGGCATGCTGTATTCGAATACAGAATGTTAAAATTGCATATTTTCACTAGTTTCAGCTTCTGTATTCGAATACAAGGAAGTTGTATTCGAATACAGATTCGTGTTTTCCCGAAAATCAAGTTTTAAACTCTGCCTTGTGAATTTTAAAGTGTTGGGAAACTTTGAGAAGGATTAAAATGATTTAAAATGGAGTCCTTGATATAGTTTTGAAGAGGAGAGGATGATGTTTTGAAAACATTTACTGATGTAGTGAAAAATGTTGATTTGTGCACTGAGACTGCCTCTGTATTCGACTACCAGGGGGCTGTAGTCAAATATAGAGTGTTAATTCTGCACTGTTTTGACTCCTGTATTCGAATACAGAGAGGCTGTATTCAAATACAGATTCGTACTTTCCAGAAAACTCAGTTTTAAACACTATTTTGTGAATTTTAAGAGTTTGGGGAACAATGGAAAGACTTGAGATGATTAAGTATGGAATTGGTGAGATAATGTGAATTGTTAATGATTGCTTGACTGTTTAAATCATTGATGTGTTGATGATGATATTGATTATATTGAGATGTTTTGATATATGATGGAAAGGCATGAATTTTCTGTTATTGCATACTGTTTTCAGTGAAGAGAAAACACTGCATATTCATACATTGCATAGTCAGGTGGTGACCGCGATGGGCCATAGAGTAATGCAGTAACTGTGATGGTCCGCGAAGTTAAGTAGTAACCATGGGTTATAGAATAGTTCCGCGTGTATTAGACGGTCTGTTCTATCCGGGGTCAGAGTAGTTCCGCGTGTATTAGACAGTCTATTCTACTCGAGCTATGGAATGGCTGCGTGTTCGTGGTGGTCCATTCTATCCGTGCGAGGATTTAACTTTTGTGTATTTGGCCTGTGAGAGGCTAATACACGTGAATGTAGTAACCGTGATGGGTTGTAGAGTGGCCGCGTGTTCGTGGTGGTCCATTCTATCCGGTTTTAGAGTGGCCGCGTGTTCGTGGTGGTCCATTCAAATATGCGCAACCACGTGCTGATCTGTTGAGCGATTGCACGAGTGCTGGACTGTTGAGCGTCTGCACTAGGTACTGATCTGTTGAGCGATTGTACCTTGGTATATATGTGCTGGTCTATTGAGCGACTGCACTGGTACTGGACTGTTGAGCGTCTGTACCCTGAAATGCGCAACCACGTGCTGATCTGTTGAGCGATTGCACGAGTGCTGGACTGTTGAGCGTCTGCACTAGGTACTGATCTGTTGAGCGATTGTACCTTGGTATATGTCAAACGTGCTGGACTGTTGAGCATCTGCACTGGTGCTGATCTATTGAGCGATTGCACCTTGGTCTTCAGGGCCGTTAATGTCAAACATAGTGTGCTGGTCTGTGAGCGACTGCACCTTGGTAATTCCAAGAAGCTGAGTACATGAGCATTATTATTTTCCTCATCATTGTCATATATTATGCCATGAATATATGTGTTGTAGTGAGATATATGCTATGTGCTTATTTGTTAATTTCAGTCGGTGACCTTTACTATTATTGTGGACTTTGGGCTTTGCCCTCATATGTTACCCGAACCCGTCCTACAGACGGATACACTAACGACGGAAGCGTCGTTAGTTTCCCCTGATCTTTACGTACAGAGTCTACGTGGACAATGCAGAGGGACGGACGGTTGGCTGAAGACGAGACTTATAGAGGATACGGTGGAGACCGTGCTACTGTAGCTTAGTGCATGATCAGTCTAGACTTTTGTATAGGGTCTTGAGTTTTGGGAAATGTAAATTTTACTTTGGGAATTAATGTAATACTTTTTCCGCTGTATTATTCTGCACTCTGACACTGATTGGGTGATAACCTTTGAAATGAACTGATTTTATTTTAATACCTTTGATATTAATTTTGGAAAAACTCATTTCAATTATTTATTTGAAAAAAAAAATGCACCCGCGCTATGTTTTAAACTCGGGGTGTTACAAATACTACTAGCCCGTACTCGTTGTAAACTCTTTTAGTGAAATATATACTAAGGGGGTTAGGAGTAAGAAAAGGGTTGTAAGGTAGTTAAATTCTCAGGGACTAATTTGACTAAGTCAAACACTATTTGATTGAAGGTGTTGGTACGAGCGATATTTGTTGAAAAAGCTATAATTGAGGTAAGGGCTCCTTCCAAATTTTTTAGTCTTCACATAGGGACCTTATATGTGTGTTAGATGTGTGAATATGTGATAATTAATATTGATGTTGTTATGCATTATTGAGTGATAATACATGTTGTTACATGTTATGAATTTTTATTGATGAGAACGTGTCTTGAGTATGCTCTGTGAAAAGTTAAAAAAATTGTTAGTGTTTAATGAGCATTAAAAGGGAAGTCTTTTAATAGCTACATTTACATAATGATTGTTATAAAAGAGTCAGAGTATGCTTATGCATTTCATAGTTAGTGGTGACCGTGATGGGCCACATATTAGTGGTGACCGCGATGGGCCACGGGATGGTTCCATGAGTTGATTGGTCCATCTTATCCTTACGAGGATTCTTAGTCGTGTAGGTCTGTGATAGACTGCACCCTGGTAAATCGTGCTGATTTGTGATAGGTGGCACCTCAGTAATTAGTACTGGTCTGTGATAGGCGGTACATTTATGATTTACACCCCTTGAGGAGGGTTTGGAAATTCCGGAATCATGTGCATTGACATGTAAGCATTGCATTAGGGTGCTTGGCACGCGGTTCATGTTTGTGACGATATGACATATGTAGATACGTGCTTTGTTATTGTTTGTTATCATGCAGTAATTGCTAAGTGTTTACTGTTTGTGTTTATGATATAATTGTTAACTGTTAATTTCGGTTGGTGACGGAGACATCGTTAGACTGTTACCTTGAGTTTGTTCCACTGACTGTTACCTTGACGACGGAGACCCGAGTTTGTCCTTGGATGATACCCGAGTTTGTTCCACCGACTGTTACCTTGACGACGGAGACATCGTTAGACTTCCCTGATCGACATTCGCCGACTTCTTGGGTATACAACCCCATCTTAAGCAGGGCTACATATACGAGGAAGGTGGTGAGGACAAGTAGGAGAGCTGGGGCAGTGTTGCATGTAGAATTCACTCACGAGAGGATCGACTTTCCTGTACCTTCCGGATAGTACTCGAGGCGAATGAAGTATGGGTAGATGCAGAGAGTCTTTCAGTCAGAGGTGAGACGGCGGCCACCGTAGGTGTGATGACTCCCACTGTAGTAGTAGGAGATGTAGTGCTTGGACCAGGAACAGGTGAGAAGGGTAAGGGGCCGATGCCAGCAGGAGAAGATATTCCAGGTCTGTCTAGGCTGGTCGGGGACAAGGGTTTTGCTGATGGATCGCCGATACCTTGGTTGGTGTCACTGCGGATCAAGTTTGAGCTTTCACTTCCGATGAACAATCCCCTACCGACTGTCACTGAAGTAGAGGACGGTTTTGAGAT
The DNA here is from genome assembly GCA_037974295.1 of Cicer cuneatum. Classification (NCBI taxonomy): domain Eukaryota; kingdom Viridiplantae; phylum Streptophyta; class Magnoliopsida; order Fabales; family Fabaceae; genus Cicer; species Cicer cuneatum. The sequence goes on along the minus strand of JBBPBO010001984.1, from coordinate 35,813,507 downwards.
TCCAGCGCCGCCGAAGCCACCTATATCGTGGGTGGATCTGACTTATGAGGAGACTGATCCTTCTATGACTGATGAGGAGGAGGAATTACTTCGAGGAGGAGGAATTACTTCGAGGAGAGATACTGCGTTAGATGGGACTTGTGCAGAGTGTGGAGGTCACCCTTGTTACTGTAGTTGTTAGTGGATGATCAGATTAGTTTTTTTGTTGTATAGGGCCTTAATGTCTTTTTGTGGTTGTACTTATTTTGTTTTGAGATGACTGTACCTATGACGTTCTTTGAAAGTTGACTTTTTTTGGTGGGTCCATGTTCCATTTTTTTGACGTGACCATGGGTGGGATAGCATTCTTGTAGCAGTACTTCTGTGCAGGTGTCTACCGAGAATACCCAAGGTGTATGAACGATGTCTGATTGGTCTCATAGCCCCGGTGTATTTTCTATTTGTATATTTTGGATTATTGTCCCAAAAACTATTTTAGCTTGTTTGTATATATGATGTAATTATTTATTACTCTTGCGTTTTGTGTTACGACATATTATCTTATTAAGTGGTTTTAAAAAAAAAAGTACTTGCGCTGTTAAAAATTGGGGTGTTACATGTTCTAGGATTTTTCATTCATTTTATTCTTTTGATGTGTTCTAGGCTTTTACAAAGTTTCTTTTTAACACAATGCCTTTTTCATTCTCTTAGCTCTTTGATTGATTGATCAATCGATTTCTACTTAACTACTGAGAAAAATATCTGTTGAGAATGTTACAGTTGGAGGTCTTGAATCAGTATTTAGAGAAAATTAGTCTTTAAGACATATCCATATATATATTTTGATAATTGATTTAGTGTATCTTTAATTAAGAAGATAAATCTCAGAGGATTTCACTATCAGAGAATGTCATGCATATCTTCAGGCAAATGGTAAGTGCATTATGATGAGTAAAGGATGTTGGAGCGTAGAGTTCTTATTAGAGCTTTGACTTTTTCAAACGATGACTTTGTCAGACAGTCAAAGTGAATGCAAAGATTATCAAACGCATAATCACAAGAGTGAACTTGTATCTGAAGGTTCAAATGGGGTGCATTAAGGGTGTGCTTAACAGAGTCAAACACAACTTCAACATATTCTTTAGAGTCATTGTGAACTTGTTTATTAGTTTCTCTTTCTTTGTTCATTAGAGGATCTAGCTTGTATCAGAACATTGACTTTATCAAATGCTTCACTTGGAGCTTTCTTCTTTTTGTTGAAGTAAAAACGTTTTTTATATTGTTTTAATGACAACAAACCTTATGAAATAAATGTTAAGTTTTGTAAATGGTGATCTATTAATGTTTGTGTTTGAGTTTTTGTTGAAAGAACAGAAGTTTTCAAGCTTAAAGTCACTCACATAAACAAGTTCGTTGTATCAACTCAACAATGAAATAATTGAGGAGCCTAATTCATTAAATATGATTATCCTTAAGCCGAGGATGATCATCGCAATATGTTGCATCTTAATCACACAAAAAATATCTTGGAAGAAGTCCAGAAAAAACTATGGGTCAAGATGTGTCTATATGAAAATTAGAGGATGAAGAATCCAGATCCGAGGATGAAGAATTCAGATCCGAGGATGAATATTTTTCACAATCTTGTATATGAGGATAAACCCGAGGATCGAAATTTATCACAATCTCAGGTCCGAGGATGAATATTCTTCACAATCTCAATTTCGAGGATAAATATTTATCAAAGTTTTCATCTCACAATTATTGAAAAAGTAATTATCATAAAAGTACAACAAGACATAAGTTGACAAGTTGTTCACACTATTCAAGGTTTACCAAAAGTAAACATAGAAGTGACATCAAATCAATCAAGTACTCTTATGTGGAAGGTAATAACTTTCATCCTCACACTTAACATAACCTGAAGTGACATCACATCAATCAACTACTCTTATGAAGTAAGACAAGCACATTAATCGTGATTTTCAAGGTATTGAAAACAACAAGGAACCTTATCATCCATAATAGATCAAGAGGATAATAAGAATGTCTTTTGCAAATCATATTCTAGAAGGTTACCTAACAAGTAAAAAGGTGTCAACATGTATACACCAAATTCCAACAGTCACATATTGGAAAGAAAGACATACAATCATCTCTCAAAGACTTACATAGATACGAGGATGATCATTCATGAACATCCTTAAAATCAGTTACATCAGAGGATAAATACAATCGCAAGATGAGGATAGACTTAGAGGATATCCTCATAACAAATTTACAGAAAAGTACAAAGGTACAAAAAGGTGAAGTACTTGACATGAAGGGCACACTGGTCAAAGTGATTGGAAAAGGAAAAGTAAAAAGCAACAATCACATCAAGACTCAATAAAAAAAACCCCATCCTCATACTTAAAATCAAATATGACGACAGACGCAGAGGATAAACAATGAAGATGATGAATTTATGTCCTGTATGTTAGAGGATAAACAATACAGAAAAGAGGATGAATTTATGTCCTTTATGTCAGAGGATAAACAATACTGAAGAGATGATGAATTTATGTCCTCTATGTCAGAGGATGTACAATACGTAAGAGAGGATGAATTTATGTTCTATATGTCAGAGGATAAAAAACACATAAGAGAGGATGAACTTTTGTTGTCTATTCATCCACGCACATGAGAAAATGAGAAAAAGTACCAAAGTACAAAAAGTGATGTCCTTGACTCATAAAGCAAGACATTATAGTGTTGGAAAAAAAAATCAAAAAGAACAAGTCACATCAAAATTAGTGGAAGCTTTGTCCTCCTACACGAGGATAGACTGCAACTCTCATCATCTCAACATACTTAACATGAGGATAAAGGCTAAATGGCAGTTTTGCAAATTAAGACAAGTATAAGGAAACTTAGCAAAGTCTCCAAAAACTATATTTTGATAACCCACATGTTTGAAGCTTCAAAGGCAACTATAAATAGAGAGGTATTAATCTTCAAACATCAAGAGAATCATCTACAAGAAAATATCTAAGTTATTCAAGCTTATCATCATTCTCTTCATTCTACACACTCTTCCAAACTTAAACAGATATGAGGATCATTTTTATTGAGTGTGTTATATACAACTTCACATCACCATCGTATCTAAGAAAGTTGTAATTTGATCCCCAAACAAATCAAACACATTACTACTTGTATATCCTCAAGTTGATATATACTTGAGTTATTTTGTAAGCCTGTCGAGGCTAGTAAAAATACAGTGTTGTAGGCCTGGTGAGGCTAAGAAAATACATAGTTGAAAAGGTGCAGATCAGAGAATGAGTTTTTGAGCACTAGTAAAAATCTCACAAAAACTGTGAAGACTAGAGTAGCATATATTAGGTGAACCAGTATAAATTATGTGTGTAAATCTTCTTAAACTCTACTCTCTTTATACTTATATTATTCACACCATTAGCACACTTATCACACATATTTCAAACTTATATTATTCTTCTTTTGATCATCCTCAATAAGGGGAAGATTATTTTTCATCTAACCATCCTCACTCCAAAGACAACTTGAGAGGATAATATTAGTGCACGAACTAAATTTTAAAAAGGGTCACAATTCAACCCTCCATTCTCGTGACGTTCACTTTTACTTCACTTTTGATCTTTGAATCAGAAGATCAAGATAGGTTTTTGGTTAGAGGTAGATAATCATTGTAACATTCTTTTCCTTTGTCTTTAGAGGGACAAACATTGACTTGTATTTCCTTTATCTTTAATGCTTTAACTCGGACGTGATATTATCATAAGCTTGTTGTAATGCTCCTTATTGTTATATTATGACTCGTTCTATTAGTGAACATAATTACTTGTTTATTAGATTATTATCTCTAACTTATTGATAACTTATGATATCTTAACATAGATAGTCATCAATATACTTCTTTGTTTTCTAACACAATTTGCACACTTAACAAATATAAACAGGGGATAATTGTTCTTACTTGTCTGTTTTGTTATCATTAAAGTATCAACTAAAAAATTGTAGCTAAAATCACTTTTGCACTAATAGTTTAGTGGTTTTGGGGAGTTGGAGGGATAAGGAGGTCATAGATTCAACTCCTCTATCTAACAAAATTAACAACTAATTACTACTGACTATTTAAAAATAAATAAATACATTTATACAAAAAATTATAATTAATGCATTATATATATATATTTTTTTTTCAAAACTTTTATCTAAAAGATATTTAAGATACACACTGCTAATGAAATATATATTTTTGTTTTAACTAATTGATTTATGATAGATTTTTTTTTTTGTGTGACATGAAAGAACTATTTGATAAATAACAATACTTGTCCCGATTATGGTTTTTACAAAAAAAATACAGTTAATGTATGCTAATTTCACATAAATTTTTATTTAAAAGGTATTCAAGAAATAAACTACTGATGAACATCAAATTTCTATTTTAATTAATAAGAAAAAAGAGTGTAAACATATTTATATTTAAAGTAGTCGGAAGAAAGTACATAAATCTAATAATATAATAATGTATAGTGAGAGAGATAATAAGTATATATAATAATATAGTAATGTAAAGTGAGAGAAAGAAAAAATAGATATAATAATCTAATTAATTGGTTGGTGAAAGAACTTTAATTATGTGATTGATTTTGGTCTTTTTAGTGATAAATATTAAACAATTTGTTTTATTATATTACAAACGTTAGACAAATTAGTTTCTTTTAGGAGCGACTAATTTTTTTAAATTAAAGAATTAAATATTTATAACTTAAGCAATAAAAGTATTTAACGTGTGTAAGTTTAAAATCTAAAATAAAAATACCAAAGTAAATTCTAAAAATAATTTAAATACCAAAAGTCGGAGAAATGGTTACAATATAGTTATAAGAAAAATTTACGTAATTGATTTTGTTAAAAGTACCAATAAAATTATGTTTATAAATGATTAACAGTTTTCACTTTTAAAACATCTTTCGTAAGAATTAAATAAGAAATAACTTAAATTTTAAAAAGATATCAAATCCTATCTAAATTTGATAGAGCAGATAAGATCTAAAACTATGTTTATAAGTAATCGGTAGGTTTAACTGTAATGAATCCATGACCAAGTGGGTTGAATGCTTGAAACACCATTAGTGTTATATTATTATACAACAATAGCTAGTTCAATAATGGTATTGTACACAAAATAGCTTTAACATGGTACATTGTGTGTGAAATTTCACTTGTAGATGTAGATTGTTTAAATTATGTGACCATAAGGTTAGCAATGGCCTAAAGTAAATATACATCTAGCATAATAAGTAAAGGAAAAATGCACCCAAAAAAAATGTAAATAAAAAAAAATTTACAAATCTAAAGATGAACCTAATCATCACCTGCATAAAATGAAAGAACAGATACAGAGTTTGATTAGGCAGATATATTTAGAAGGAATTTGCAAGACATAGAGGCAAATTTAATGAGAACTTACAATTCACACTAATTACAGTAACATAACAAAACACAAGAAGAAATTTGAAACCTTTGAATTGAAGATGAAACATAAATATGATGAAAGCGAAGAACTAGGAGCTCCCTTCAGTCCAAAACAACATTGCAAGAAGTTCTCTGCTTTGGGCTGCAAGGAACTCCCATTTCTGCAACTTTCATATCTCACAAAAATCTGAAATTGCTTTTGATGAATTGAAAAAGAGTGCAAATGGACTCATTTATACAAACTCCATTTCCTTTTATCTTTGATTTAATTAATGGAGCAAAATAATTCAATTCAATTCAGTTTCCAACCATCTATCTACCATAAAAAAAACAATAAATAAAAATTATTAATAATGAAAATGAAGTGTATTCATTTATAACAAGAGTTACCGTTACAACTTAGAAAACCATTAAAAACAAATTGTCACCTTTTTGACAATTTGTGGTATCATGAGGGAGATTTTAGCCATGTAAGGAGCACCTATAGGCAACCATAGGCATAGCTTGAAATTGGTTCATGACTCAGTTTCAAGCTTCCCAAATATAAAAGTAACAACATATATATATAAATGTTTGATGGCAACACTTTTATTTCTTAGAAAATACGAAAAGCAACAAAAAAAACAAGAGTTAACAACATTCTAAAAAAGAATACAAATTACATCACATATAAATATCATTTATCTTTTCCTTTACCACTTTGAGGTATTGAGTTTCATGAGATGTTATGTTTTTTTTCCCACCATTCATATTTTGTTAGGTGGTCCCTTTTTTGGCCACTATGAGAATTTTGCTTAATATATCTACTAGTCTGGATTTGGATTCTAGAAATCTCTTTAATTTTGATGAAAGTAATTAATTGTTTTGCTTTGTGTCCCATCAAAGGAATAGAGATGGGATTGCATTCCTACCATGATTCCTTTTTTAAACCATGTGATAGGAACTTCATTTTCTTTCCAACCAACATTTATGGCTATACTCTTTAAAATATTGCCAACTATATGATTCGGTTGGTAATTAAACCGTGAAAGCTCCCTTGCTCTTTTCTTCTGTCTCCGCATGAAAGAGTACTTGCGAAAAAATTGTTTATTTTTAAGTTTCATTTATATGAAAAATTTCAATCAACCTTTATTCTTGATATGGATTTTACAATGAATTTAATGAATGTGTACCGTAAGTGTAAAAAATTAACTTTATAATGACGTTTAATGAAAATTATCTATTTTGTCATATCTTACTATAAAAGTAGGGTGATCTAGTAGAATACATGAATTTTGTTAGATGTTAGTATAAATTTTTTAAGTGATATATAAAGTATGTCACAAATTATTATTTAGTAATTTGTAGTTGTTGTCACTAATAACAAAATAATACTTTTGAAAAATAAAGCATTTCGTATATAAAACATTGATCTAATTAATGATCGTCTTAAAGAATTTCTCAATGTAGGGGATGAGATGTCTATGTTTTTTATGTCAATGTAGACGTTTTAAGAGTGCACATAAAATAAGACTGCATTTACATGAAGATGGATTCATGCCTAACTACTGGGTTTGGACTAATCACAGAGAAGAGTCTCCGACGGCATCTAGTTCTAGTATACGTGTGGAGAATAACATAGGTCATTCAAGTAATATCAACATGTTAGGTGTAGATTATTTTAATTATCAACACTTTGATGTGATGAACCATATGATTTCAGTTGTTGTTGGGGTTATTGTCATTCAATGAAGATCCATTTGACGATACTGATGGACTTTCAAATGAAGAGGCTAAGATATTTTATGGTTTTTTGAAAGAGAAAATAAACCTTGTTTGAAGGATCTCTAAACTCAAAGTTATTGACGTGTATTAAAGTTTTAGGTCTAAAGTCTTAATTTCATGTTCCTAAATTAGTTTTAGATTTGATAACTAAAATGATGCTAGATGCACCACCTGTTAGAGATGGTTTGCCTCAATTATTACGATACTAAACAATTAGTGTCGAAGTTAGGATTAGGTGTCAAGAGGATTGATTGTTGTGTTAAAGGTTGCATGTTGTATTACGACAACAAATTAGGCGTAAATAATGCCAATTTAGTTGAATGTAAGTTTGGTCAACAATCATGGTATCACCTAGGGAATAACTCTAGAGCAAGTAGGGAAAACCAATACAAAGGAATGCAATGTTTTTTTTTCTACATATTGTATCAAGATTGGAGAATGTTTGCATCAATGCAAACTGTAGGAAAGATAGTGTGACATTATGAGAATAGAAGAAATGCACTTTGATCAAATGCATCCTGATGTGTGTTAGATCTATGCAATGTAAGACATGGATTATCCTTAGATGGATTTACACCATATATACAAGCATAATCACCTACTTATTCTTGTTGATCGGTTATTGTTACTCCATACTATCTTCGTCATGTTATGTGTATGTCTAAACCTTACATGTTATTGGCTGCCGTGATACCAGGTCATTCTAATCGTACAACTGGTATTGATATTATTTACTACCTTTGATTGACGATTTGAAGAGGTTGTGGTGTGGTGTCATGACATATGATATTGCTTGAAAACAAAATTTTATGACGAGAGTTGCTTTGATATGGACCATTAATGATTTCCCCGCTTATGGGAAGGCATCGTAGTGTGACTCACATCATAGGTTATTACCTGTTGATGATATGCCAAAGGTACAAGTTGTTGATGGTGGGGCTCCTAAACCACAAGGTTATGGAAAATGGCACAATTAGACAAAAAAAATGTATTTTTTGGGATCTGCCATATTGGAAAGATAATCTTGAGGCACAATCTCGATGTTATGCATATTGAGAAAAAATTATTTGACAACATATTTAAAACTGTGATGAAGGTTGATAACTCTTCATCATATGCATATTTGTCACTGTTTTTAGTTTTATTTATAGGAAATCATTAGTTAATTTAAGGAGTTATTTAATATATTTTGTTGATTTTAGTTTTTAGATTTAATAACATGTTTATGTTCGTATTTCCTTTATTAAGTAGATATTTTTTTATGGTTTTATGTTATTTCTTTATTTTCCGTGCAGTGCTGAATTTTGGTGAGAAATCAACATGACCTACATGGAGTATTTCTACCATATCTGGAGTTGTAGATGTCCAATTGGAGTCAAACCAAGTGCAAGTGAAAGCTAAGATCCATAGCTACAACTTTCATGAAGACATCGGAACCAAATTCTGACTCGAAAGAGGAGCAATATGCAATCAATGCTAGACATCAGATGTTGTGCGCCTGAAGCGCAAGCACGTGCCCGAAGCGCATTTTGGCAACGCTGCTTCTGTTTTAATGCGCTTGAAGTGCAAGTCTTGCGCCTGGGGTGCGTGGCGCGCTGAAGAATGAATAAAACCGAGTTTTTCTGAATTTTGAGGGATCTTTTGGTCAATTGGAAAGCTCAGAAACTCGTGCCCTAGCAAAGAAGCTTAGAGACGACTGTTCTACACCATTGAAGGAGTTTTACCAAGAATCATTTATGAATCTTTCTTGTAATTCCTCTTTAATCTCTATGTCTTTAATCTCTGTAATGAGCAACTAAACCCTATTTGTTAGGGATGAGTGGAACAAGATGAAATCTTTATCTATCTGAATTGATTCCTGGTTATATGAATAAATTTATTGAATTATTTTTCTCATCTCTGTGCTTAATGCTTTTTATTGCTTGATCAACTTTAAAATGTTCTATGATTTGTAATTTGAAATGGAAGTGGACATTACGAATGCTTGAGATGAGAAATTCATGAGATTGTAGTCTAGGGATAGATGCAGGTCATGAAACCAATTGAATTAGTTGTAGAGACAACAGTTTAAAAAGAGAATTTTTGTACTGTAAAGCTTAATCCTAATCTTAAACCCACTAAGGATTTAGGGGTTATTTTGGAATTAAAGGTTCTGTCACTTAGACATTAGGGCAAGAATACTAAAGAGAATTCGATAATAATTCAATAAAGGAATTCAGTAACTAGGACCAAATTAGAAACCAAGGTTGGACTCAAAGTGAAACTCATCCCTGGGATTTTTCTCATTATAAAAGTTTAATTTCATTACCATTGTTATTTTAAATATTAGTTAAATCAATTTGGAAACTTTTGGTTCAATTTCTGTAATTAAAGATAATTCGATAGTAAAACGCAATCCTTGAGTTCGACCCTCGGTATTACCGTTTTAATTATTACTTGCAACGATTCAGTACACTTGATGAAACGCTATCAAGTTTTTGGCGCCGTTGTCGGGGATTGTCATATCACTATTGAGTTATAATTTATTTACTTAATTGGAATTTTTTGCTCTGCAATAAAATTTTTGTTTTCTTTTATTTACTTATTTTTTTTTATTTTCTAGTTTCTCACGATTTTTTTTCTAACCTTGTATGCGAGGCCAGTCCTCAGCTAAGCTTCTTTTTGATCCAGAAATAGAAAAGACCGCAAAAGCAAATCGAAAGGCGGTTCGAGAAAGGAGGAAAAGGGAAAGAAAGTTAGCAGCGGAAGAACAAGATTTAGCGGATTGCTTCATATTTGCTGAAATGGCCGACCCACCACCACCTGAACGTACCCTCGGGGAGTATGGGAATCATGATAGAAACCGTGCTCGGTTGGCCATCCATAACCAACCGGTCACAGTCAACAAATTCGAAATAAGTCCCGCCCTATACCGAGAGTTGAAGGAGATTCATTTTTCCGGCAAACATAATGAAGATACAAATAGACATCTCACAAACTTCTTTGAACTATGTGAGACAGTGAAGGTGGATGGTAACAGTGAAGAAGGCAAAAGGTTGAGATTGTTTCCATTGTCATTGAAAGATGATGCTAAGGAGTGGCTAAATTCTTTACCCTCTCGTAGCATCACCACATGGGACGATCTTGAAGACATATTCTTGGAACAATACTTTCCCCCAGCTGTGTTTGTCAGAAAAAGGCAAGAGATTTCTGGTTACAAGTAGAAAGAAGGAGAATCACTTCGTGACACTTACAGGAGGTTCAAGAGTTTACTAGCAGGATGCCCCAATCATGCTTATGACGACACTGCTCAAATGCAAATATTCTGCAATGGGTTGAGGCCGAGCACTAGAATTATGTTGGATGCTACAAGATGTGGCTCTTTGAATTACAAGACCGCATCAGAAGCACGAAAAGTTATCGAGATTATGGCATCAAATGAGCAAATGATGTTGTATGATAGAGGAAGTGGGAAAAAGTGTGGTATGCTGGAATTGAGTGTTATGGATGTCGGGTTGGCTCAAGGAAAGCTACTCTCAAAATAGATAGAAGAGGTTATCGCTGCAGAGATAAAAAAGGGGATGACAACTCTAAATATACAACCCCAAGTGGCCCTTGTTAAATTATTGAAACATACAAGTTGTGATTTTTGTGGGGAGCACATAAAAATGGCACCTGTGAAGTACCAGAGGATGATGACACAGAAGAACCAGAAAAGGTGAGTTTTGTGGGTAACAACGGAAAGCAAAATAATCCTTACTCTAGTACGTACAATCCGGGTTGGAGAAATCATCCAAATTTTTCATGGAAAGATCAACAGGGTGGGTCCCAAAGCCAACAAGGAGCTCAAACGAATCAAGCGCTACCACGTAAAGCTGCTTGGGAGATTGCTATTGAGAAGTTGGCGACAAACACAAGTGTTTTCATTGAAGAGTCTAGAGCCATCTAGAAAAATCAATCAGCATCTATCAAGAATCTTGAGACCCAAGTGGGTCAAATTGCACAACAGCTAGCACAAAGTGCACCCGGAAATTTGCCTAGTGATACAGTTCCAAATCCGCGAAACAATGTCAATGCCGTGACAACAAGGAGTGGCAAAGTAAGTTAACCAACACCACCTGAAGAAAAAAAGGGTGGAAGTGCTTCAACCTTACCCACTCGGAGGAAATAGTCACCCCGACATCAGCTGAGAGGGATATTTGTTGTGTAAAGGAGGAAGAACTTGTGGTGCAGAAAATAGAAGCCCTACCAAAAACCATAAATTCAACTCCCATTCCCTCAAAGATTAAAAAGGGAAGAAATAGAAAAACAATTCGGTAAGTTTCTTGATGTTTTTAAAAAATTGCAAATTAACATTCCTTTTGCAGAAGCACTATAGCATATGCCAACGTATGCCAAGTTCATGAAGGAGATTCTGTCGAAGAAAAGGAAAATCGGCGGTGAAACAGTGATGCTTACTGAAGAGTGCAGTGCTATTCTACAGAGGAAGCTACCACCTATGCTCAAGGATCTCGGAAGCTTCTCTATCCCTTGCACTATTGGGAATAGAACTTTTGGGAAGGCCCTGTGTGATCTTGGGGCAAGTGTGAGTCTTATGCCTCTTTCTATATACAAAAGGTTAGGCATTGGAAGAGTCAAAGACACACAGTTGATGTTACAGTTCGCAGACCACTCAATGAAACACCCATACGGAGTGGTGGAAGATGTGTTGGTCAAGGTGGAAAAGTTCATTTTCCCAGTTGATTTTGTGGTACTGGACATGGAGGAAGACAATGATATCCCCTTGATTTTGGGGAGACCGTTCCTAGCAACAGGGCGAGCTATGATTGATGTGGCGGATGGCACCCTAACCTTGAAAGTAAATGAGGAAACAGTCACCTTTAACATCCTAAAAGCCATGGAACACTCTAAAGAAAGAGAAGGGTGCAACCGAATCGAGATATTTGATTCGATAGTTGATGAAGAAGTTGGGCATCAAGTACCCGTTTTGCCGCTAGAAAGAGTGTTATGCCTACCCCAAGAAGTTGTTAAAGATAGTGAAGACCCGAGCGAAAAAGAAGTTTTAGCCATGTTAGAAGCATCACGATCTCATTCCCCCCGCTTCCGCACTAGATGGGAGGAGTTGAAGGGGAATGAAGAGGAACTCCTAGAAAAAAAAGAGACACCACTTATTGAACTCAAGCAACTGCCTCCTCACTTAAAATATGTATTCCTTAGTGAAAAAGATAATAACCCAGCCATCATTAATGCAAGCTTGAGTGAGTTACAAGAAGAGAACCTGTTGAGAATTTTGCGGAAGCAAAAGGGTGCCATCGGTTGGTCCATTGAAGACTTGAAGGGAATAAGTCCGACTTTTTGTATGCACAAGATCTTAATGGAGGACGGTCACAAAACGGTTGTACAACCCCAAAGAAGATTGAGTCCAACTATGAAAGATGTGATTAGGAAAGAAGTGGTAAAGCTCTTAGAAGCCGGTCTCATTTACCCCATTTCAGATAGCTCGTGGGTGAGCCCCGTTCAAGTTGTACCAAAAAAGGGTGGAACGACCGTCATAAAAAATGAAAAGAACGAGCTAATTCCTACGCGAACGGTCACAGGATGGAGAGTTTGTATTGATTATAGAAGATTGAACAGTGCTACGAGGAAGGATCATTTTCCGCTCCCTTTCATTGATCATATGCTTGAGAGACTAGTAGGACATGACTATTACTGCTTCTTAGATGGATACTCGGGGTATAATCAGATAGCTGTGGCACCTGAAGATCAAGAGAAAACCGCATTTACATGTCCTTATGGGGTGTTTGCCTATCGGCGGATGCCGTTTGGGTTATGTAATGCACCCGCTACATTTAAAAGGTGCATGATGTCCATATTCTCTAATATGATTGAGAAACATATCGAAGTATTTATGGACGACTTTTCTGTTTTTGGTTCATCGTTGGACAATTATTTGATTAATCTAGCCCTTGTATTAGAAAAGTGTGAAAAATCCAACTTGGTCCTAAATTGGGAAAAATGCCATTTTATGGTAAGAGAGGGAATTGTTTTAGGCCACCGAATCTCCCACAAGGGGATTGAAGTTGACAAGGCCAAAGTTGAAGTTATTGAAAAACTTCCCCCTCCCACCAATGAAAAAGGCATTAGAAGCTTTTTAGGTCATGCTGGATTTTACAGGAGGTTTATAAAAGATTTTTCTAAAGTTGCCAAACCACTTACAAACCTACCTGTAAAAGACACATCTTTCAAATTGAATGAGGACTGTTTGATTGCTTTTAACACCTTGAAAAATAAGTTGATAACTGCCCCTATTGTCACTGCACCCGATTGGTCACTACCTTTTGAAATCATGTGTGATGCAAGTGACATTGCTATAGGGGCAGTCTTGGGACAAAGAAAAGATAACTTGTTGCATGTAATTTACTTCGCGATTCATGTTTTGAATCATGCACAACATAATTATGCAATAACTGAAAAAGAATTATTGGCTGTGGTTTATGCTTTTGATAAATTTCGATCTTACTTATTAGGATCGAAAGTTATTGTTTAAACTGATCATGCTGCCTTGAGATATTTGTTTGCTAAGCAAGAATCAAAGCCAAGGCTACTCAGGTGTATTTTGTTACTACAAGAGTTCGATATTGAGATCCGAGATAAGAAGGGTTCAGAAAACACTGTAGCTGACCATCTATCTCGATTGGAGAAAGTGGAGGAGGATGATGACACTAGACCGATTCGAGACCAGTTCGTCGATGAACACATCTTCACAATTTCTGAGGCACCTTGGTTCGCTGACATTGCAAATTTTAAGGTAGGAAAGGCAATTCCATCAGATTTCACCTACCAACAACGAAAGAAGTTCATCCATGACGCCAAATTCTATGTATGGGATGAGCCCTTTCTGTACAAAAAAGGAGTGGATGGGTTGTTGCGAAGGTGTGTACCCGAGGAAGAGCAAGAAAAGGTACTGTGGTACTGCCATGACTCTGATTATGGGGGTCATTTTAGTGGGGATCGAACTGCATCAAAGGTTCTCAAATCAGGATTGTTCTGGCCGTCATTGTTTAAAGATGCATTCAACTATGTGAAGAAGTGTGATCGATGTCAGCGCACCGATAATATTTCAAAACGGGATGAGATGCCTCAAAATCTTGTATTAGAAGTAGAAGTGTTAGATGTGTGGGGTATCGATTTCATGGGTCCATTTCCACCCTCATATGCAAAAGTTTATATTCTGGTGGCAGTGGATTATGTCTCAAAGTGGGTTGAAGCAGTTGCTACACCAACCAATGATTCACAACAGGTAATCGCATTTCTCAAGAAGAACATCTTCGTGCATTTTGGGGTACCTAGAGCTTTGATCAGTGACGAGGACACTCACTTTCTTAATCGGAAGTTGGAGTACCTTTTTAAAAAATATAATGTGCATAATAGGGTGGCAACCCCATATCACCCACAAACTAGTGGGCAAGTTGAAGTATCCAACAGACAGATCAAAAAATTCCTTGAAAAGACGGTGAACGCTGCAAGGAAAGATTGGTCGACAAAGCTTGACGATGCACTTTGGGCATATCGAACAGCTTTCAAGACCCCCCTTGGTATGTCATCGTATCAAATTGTGTATGGTAGAGCTTGTCATTTACCCCTTGAGTTGGAGCATCGGGCTTCTTGGGCAACAAAGTACTTGAATTTTGACTTGTTAAAGGCAGGCGACGCTAGAATTCTCCAGCTTCATGAGTTAGAGGAGTTCCATAATTTTGCATATGAAAATGCCAAGATCTATAAAGAAAAAAACCAAGAAATGGAATGACAAAAAAAATTCATTTCAAGGATTTCAAAGAAGGACAACTTGTTCTCCTCTTTAACTCGAGATTAAAGTTGTTTCCAGGAAAATTAAAGTCAAGATGGTCGGGACCGTTCAGAATAATCAAAGTGTTCCCACACGGTGCAGTGGAGTTAAAGGATACACACTCAAACCGATGATTCAAGGTGAATGGACAAAGGCTCAAACAATATTTAGGGGGAGAGTCAAAATTTCCGATGGAGTCCATCAATCTGATCCCCATTTGAATAGGGGAATGTCAAGCTCAAGACATTAAACGAGCGCTTATTGGGAGGCAACCCAAATTCGTATCCTTTGCAATTTATTTTTAAATTTAATCTCATTTTATTTGCTTTATGTTATTGCTAGTATATTAGTTCTTGCTGTTTTGTATGCTCAAGGAACCACAAGGTGGGTTTAGGGAGTAGATTTCGCCTGGAGCCGCAGCCAACAGCAGCGTCAGTGTTTCAAGACTGCCTCTTTGCGCTTGAAGCACTACCGGTGCGCCTGAAGCGCCTCCGGTGCGCCTGAAGCGCCTCCGGTGCGCCTGAAGTGGAAGTGAAAACCAAATGCCTGTACAATCCGCGCCTGAAGCGCGTCCTTTGCGCTTGAACCGCATTCCGCGTAAAATGGCCACTGCCATTCAGCACCTGAAGCGCACCAACTACGCTTGAAGCGCATTTGCATAAAATCACCTCTGTCAGTTAGCGCCTGAAGCGTGTATTTTAGCGCCTAAAGTGCATTCGCGCATTTTTACCACTGTAAGTTTGCGTGAATTGCTTCTGCCAACACGCGCCTGAAGCGCGCCTGCTGCGCTCGAAGCCCATTTCGCGTGAGGTGCTACTACCAACTCGCGCCTGCTGCGCTCGAAGCGCATTTCGCGCTTTTAGCTACTGCCTATGTGCGCCTGAAGCGCTGAATGTGCGCTCGAAGCGCTTTTCACTCTGCAATGTGTTTTAAAACGACCTACCCCTCCGTTATTTCCCCAAACCGGCTTCAAGCTCTCTAACATTCCTCCAATTACATAATTCATCTCAAGCATCCGTTTTGAATCTCTAACACTTCTTATTGTTTAACCCAAAAAGGTAAGTCTTCTTAACTTCAAGCATTCAAATGTTCATTCATTATCAAGTAAGTTCCATATCCTTTTGTTGGTTGATTGATTATATCTCAAAAAATTTATGTCCACTATTGTTGCATGCATTGTTACATGATTGTGGGTTATACATGCATTGTTGAATGAGAAGTTGTGTTAGGGTATACCTTCAAGTAGAACTTGTTATGAAGGAAAATTTGACTGCATTCTAAGTGTTTGAGGAAATGCCACAACCAAACTCGAATCTTAATTGATGAATTGTCACTATATGTGCATTGCTATATGTTTGTGGGTTGTTTGAATTAGAAATTGTGCTTGTGTTGGCCTTCACTTAGAACTTGTTATGAATGAAAATTATCTTTCACTCCAAGTGTTTGATAAAATGCCACAACCACCGTTGAATATTAATTGATAAATTTTCAGTGGATTAATGTGCATTGGATGAATGTGGAACAATAGTTATGGTTGTTTTGGTCAAGTGGATGAACATTCGAACTAACCCTCTAACGTTGAATACTTTGAACCTTGGTTATGTATAATTGTTTTGTAGGACCAAATGGCAACCCATCAAAAAGCAAAACGAACAAAGGTTACAGAGGCATCATCTTCCCAACCGCACGATACGTCCTTAGTCAAGAACATAGCAACACAAGAGTTTCATGCCAAACTCCCCACCATCAAGAAGTTCGTGAGTGAGAAAAATTTTGATTTGAAGGAAAATGAATTTGTTGACATCCAGGCAACGATTTATGCCAAGGGATGGGAGAAGTTAACGACATTTGTCACCAATGCGAGTAAACCAATAGCAGTGGAATTCTTCTCAAATGCTTCAAATATGAAGTCCGCTCCACATGATGAATTTGTGAGCTATGTGAGGGGAAAGAGGGTTCCCTTTACACCTGAAGCCATCAATGAACTCTTTGGTTTGCCGAACTATAGGGATTGTCGCTTTCAAGTATATGAGGACACAAACACAAAAATAGACACTCGAGACATTTTGCGCACTTTGTGTAGACCCGACACAGATTGGGTAAGAAATAGAGATGACACTCCTAGGAAACTGTGCTCGTTGGATCTCACTCCAATTGAAAAAACATGGAGCACTTTTGTTCATCATACACTTTTGCCCTGTTCAAATGTATCAGATGTGATAGTTCAACGAGCATGTTTACTAGCGACGATCATCAAAGGTGACAGAATTAATGTAGGTCTGCTTCTTGCTAATGATCTGTGGGGGACAACTCTTCTTGACCCTCTGACGGGCTACTTCCATCACGCCTCTCTGATGGGAAAACTCTGTGAACGGGTGAGAGTGTCACCCAAAAAGGGTGAAGAAATGGTGAAACCTGCTACCCCCATCACTGCCAAGTGGATTGAGAAACACTCCAGAATTCCAGCAGATCTTCCTGGTGTTCCACAAGAAGTGATGCCGATGGAAGAAGATTATGATCCTATAGGGCCACATGACCACCCTCGACACCCCCCACAGCTCTCCACTGAGGAAAGATTTGGAAGACTAGAAGTTATGATGGAGCAGATGAGGCTCGACCAGCGGAATGGACAGGCCACGATAGAACTGGGGATGACTAATCTTTATTGAGCCTTCGCATCATCACAACAAACACCGGGCGGCATGTTCTACTATGACTTGTTCTCACCTCAGCAGTATATTGGCAACTCCAGTGGTGCGGGAATGGAGGACCCAAACAACGCTCCTTGAGTCACTTAACTGAGAGAAGTTTTCTTTCCTTTTTATTTTCTTTCTTTGTTTGTATTTTCTTTATGTTAGTAGTCGAACTATATGTCTGTGTTTGGTCATTAAATGTGTACTATGATGAAGAAGTGTAATAACTTGCAGTATGTCTTAAGTTTTCTGTTTGGGATTCTGAAATTCGACTCTATGTTTCTTTGCTCATATCATTGATCCATTCGACGAGTTTCACTAATACATACATTGTTGATTACTAAGTGGTTGTAAAACCTGCCATCAATTTTTTTAAAAAAAAATGGAGTAACACATTTGGCACGGTTTTGAAAGTTCACACTCTGTCTTGTATATCCTAACTGTGAGATTTTGGGCCTAAACACTTCTATTTCTTGTTGTGTGATGATCTAGACATGTAACCCTTCAGAACTTGCACTAATTCTGACTTGCATCACTTGTGATTTATGCATACACGGAGGCAATTTTGTTTGGTCGTTTGAGCCTTTCTAACTACCCTGTGCAAAATTTATCCTTTGCTAGCCCCTTTGAGCTTGACCCTTTCTTTCGGTTACTAGCCATATTGCAAGCCAAATACTTGACAGTGATTCAATCACAATACTTGGAGCTAGGTAGAAATTTTTCTTCTCGTCTCTGCAAAGTTCGTAGTTTGGGGTTGCTCATGGGATAGCAACGTCTTAAGTTTGGGGTGGGGGTTTTCAAAAAAATAAAAAATAAAAAAATAAAATAAAATAAATAAATAAATGTTGTACTCTGAAAAATAACATTTGCTTAGTTATTTTGTCAATGTTTGAGAATCTCCACAGTGAAAAGGTGAATAAAAATAAAAAACAAGGTAGAATAAAGTGAAAATGTGCGCCTAACTCCAAGTAGTAAAGCCTACTTACTTTTCCAAAATGTCTTACCCTTACCTAAGCCCCATTACAACCCGAAAGTGCTCCAAAAGTGTATGTGTTTATTGCATTGTGATTGCTACCTAGAATTTTTTCAAGCCTATGGTAGCGTGATGCATGTTCTAGGATTTGAGTGATAAATTCATTACCCTGACTAAACACTTGAGAGAAATTTCGGTGAGATTGTGTGAAGAGAGAGCTGAACTGGATGAATTAATGCTAAAGTGTATACATTGTGTTGTTTTTTGCAGCAACCATGAAACATGATGAATGTTTTGTAGTAGTGGAAATTTTGAGAATGGAGTTTGATGTGATTTGAGAAGATTGAGTTTAAATTACCCTTAACTGTACCAAATATGAAACTAATTGTTGCCTAGGGACAAGCAACAGACTAAGTTTGGGGTTGTGATAACTCTTCATCATATGCATATTTGTCACTGTTTTTAGTCTTATTTATAGGAATCAAAAGGAGTTATTTAATATATTTTGTTTATTTTAGTTTTTAGATTTAATAACATGTTTATGTTCGTATTTCCTTTATTAAGTAGATATTTTTTATAGTTTTATGTTATTTCTTTATTTTCCATGCAGTGCTGAATTTTGGTGAGAAATCAACATGACCTACATGGAGTATTTCTACCATATCTGGAGTTGTAGATGTCCAATTGGAGTCAAACCAAGTGCAAATGAAATCTAAGATCCATAGCTACAACATTCATGAAGACACTGGGACCAAATTCGGAATCAAAAGAGGAGCAAAATGCAATAAATGCCAGACATCACATGTTGTGCGCCTGAAGAAGCATGCGCCCGAAGCGCATTTTGGCACCACTGCTTCTGTTTTAATGTCCCTGAAGCGCAAGTCTTGCGCCTGGGGTGCATGGCGCACTGAAGAATGCATAAAACCGAGTTTTTCTGAATTTTGAGGGATCTTTTGGTCAATTGGGAAGCTCAAAGACTCGTGCCCTAGCAGAGAAGCTCAGAGACGGCTGTTCTACACCATTGAAAGAGTTTTATCAAGAATCATTCATGAATCTTTCTTGTAATTCCTCTTTAATCTCTATCTCTTTAATCTGTGCAATGAGTAACTAAACCCTATTTGTTAAGGATGAGTGGAACAAGATGAAACCTTTATTTGTCTAAATTGATTCCTGGTTATATGAATAAATTTATTGAATTATTTTTCTCATCTCTGTGCTTAATGCTTTTTATTGCCTGATCATCTTTAAAATGTTCTATGATGTGTAATTTGAAACGGAAGTGGACTTTACGAATGCTTGAGATGAGAAATTCATGAGATTGTAGTCTATGGATAGATGCAGGTCATGAAACCAATTGAATTAGTTGTAGAGACAACAGTTTAAAAAGAGAATTTTTGTACTATAAAGCTTAATCCTAATCTTAAACTCACTAAGGAATTAGGGGTTATTTTGGAATTAAAGGTTCTGTCACTAAGACATTAGGGCAAGAATACTAAAGAGAATTCGGTAATAATTCATTCAATAAAGGAATTCCGTAACTAGGATCAAATTAGAAACCAAGGTTGGACTCAAAGTGAAACTCATCCCTGACATTTTTCTCATTATAAAAGTTTAATTTCATTACCATTGTTATTTTAAATATTACTTAAATCAATTCGGAAACTTTTTGTTCAATTTCAGTAATTAAAGATAATTCGATAGTTAAACGCAATCCTTGAGTTCGACACTCGGTATTACCGTTTTAATTATTATTTGCAACGATTCAGTATACTTGCTCAAACGTTATCAAAGGTAAAAGACAAAACAAAAGATAATGACAAAGCTAAGAAAGACATAGGTCTATAATCTAGACGGCCAAATTTATTATTGGTGGATAACTATGGGAAGACTCTAAAACCCTGTGCAAATTACACTTTATTTGTTGGGGAAACCAAATCCGTTTGTCGTTGAATTAAGAAGTTGAAGACGCTTGATGTTTATTTTTTTAATATTACAAGATGGGCCGATGTAGAAAATGGGAGCATGCATGGGATTAAAAGTCATAATTTCCATGTTTTATAGTGTTCACTTCCTATTGCCTTTAGTGTTTTTCCGTCACATGCCTTATTGAATTGTGTTTGACAGAGTTGATAACTTTTTTGCTAATTTTATGAAGGCTGGTTGGTTTAATGAATTACTTAGATAAGAAGCAATCGGGTTCAGAGGTGGCAAACAATGAAAGCTTAAATAATTAGACATATAGATTTATTCGGGTTGTCCACTAACTTGGCTACATCCAGTCTCCTCGATCAGAAGGCTTTAATCCACTAATTCAAATACCTTGAATTACAAAGCACCTGACCCTCCAAGCCAGTCTTCCCAAACAGCTTGACAACCCCAAACTTTTGAGGAACTAACCACCTTGGCCCTACAAGCGAAGTGTTTTCTAACAACCTGACAACCCCTGATTGAAGAAGGAAATAAACCACTATCCGTTTGGATACAAAATATTGGAACTTTTAAGTGTTTGCTTCTTACAAAGTTGATAATAATAACGCTCACACTCTAAGAAAAAACACTTAGAAAATATTTCTAACTTGAACAAGTGTTTCTCTCTTTGAACTCTAAGATATAATTGAAATTTTGGGCTTATGAGTTCTTTAACTCTTTTCTGATTTTCGATGATCTACTTCTTCAACCTTGAGTTTTTATTTATAGATAAAATTAGGGCTTCGATGTATTCCTTCTTTAATTCTGAATTGTATCTTCATTCCTAGCTTGGTTAACAATGATCTTATTCAAAAATAGTTCTGAACAAGATGTTTTTTGATAATATGTTCTTTCGCCTATTCATTATTTCTGAATCCGAACTGAGCAGTTCTTCTAGATTGATTCTGTAAGTATTTTGTTCAGATTCAGTTTGTAATTTCTTTATATTGATTCTGTTTGTATTTTGTTCAGATTGAGTTTGTAAATTCTTCAGATTTATTATGTTTGTATTTTGTTCAGATTGGGTTTGTAAATACTTCATATTGATTCGGTTTGTATTTTGTTCAGATTGAGTTTGTAAATTCTTCAGATTTATTATGTTTGTATTTTGTTCAGATTGAGTTTGTAAATACTTCAGATTGATTCGGTTTGTACTTTGTTCAGATAAGACTATTATTTAACTTTTCACGAGTCAAACACTGGGGAAGAAGTTGATGAACAAGAAATAGAAAACTAAAAGGATGATGAAGACGTTTATATAATATACTCATCAAATGATGACGACGATGATGGTGTTGACAATTGATTAACTATGTGAAATGTGTATGTGTATATATAATGATATTATAGTTGAAATGTGAACTCCAAAATATATATATATATATAATAAATTCTATTTTATTTATGTGAAATGTATATATAATTATATATATATATATGGATATTTATAGACATGATATCAATATTGGGAGCAAGACGATCGTGAGCAAGACGATTAGGGTCGGTTGGAATACGAGGAATATAAAAAACATCGCGTGGTTAGAAAAATTTATTAAACCACATGTTATTAATGACCCATCCCTCGTGCCTATGCTGATGACTAGCAGTTGTGGTGGAACGAATTTAGTGAAATTGATCAATTTTTGTATTGTTTCAGAGTAAGTGATTAAATTAATTTACTTAATTACTGATATATACATTTGCATGCAAATTTAAGTTATACTTTTAATATATTTTTATTTTTTTAATTTAAACGAACAACAGACAAAATGTACTTGGAGAAAAGATCATAATATATCAAATTTAGGCTGTTTTTGACCACCTGTTCTGCAACCGTTTATTATCTATATTGGCGTATGCATGTAACAAGGGTGATGAGAAACGGTCAAATTGGATTGGTGAAAATAATTGGAGCACTTTGTGGAAGAAATGAAACACAAATGCTTACAAACAAAAAAGAGAAAAAACATAGATTAATGAGCATCTGAGAATGGTACCGATACTGATAAGGGAGATTCCTTGTCTACTTGAGAGATTAAATATGTAAGACCCATTGTCAGTCGTCTAGAACATGACATTGGACTAGTACACCTTAATAAAACAGATGTAACTAATAATGAATAATAAATTAGAAATACCAACATATCTGAAAACTACAGTCGTAAATATAGTTCACAACTTGTTCAGTAGATTTATAAAATATTACATCTTCAAAATAAACTACAATTGTATGATTACATCTAAAATAAAGTAAAACATCAATTTTTAAATCAATAAGTGTGGAACTGATCTTCTGATGCTAAATAAAAAAAAATAAATGGGGTGAGAGAAAAATATCTGTGTGAGCTCTGAAAAATAAAGGGGGAAAAATCTCAAAGAGTTTCTTTCATAATTATGCATAAAACAAGAAAAAAATTATACATCTCAATTTAAAACTCTCATTTAATTTTTATAAAAGTTTTCCTTTGGAATAAGGAAAAGTCGCCCAATATCTTGATGTGAGTATCCAAGATAATTGAGTTCTGATTGGTAAAGGTGGTCTGACCAAGTCCCAATCAGTGTCTTGATTTTTCTCCTTTACATGTTATTCCATGCCTGGAACAACCTGAATGTCCTACCATGAATAAGGTCATGCATGATTTGATTAATGATACTATATTGAACTTGTGATGTTTTGTATGAAATATCTTTATTATGTCATATATGCAATGTATCATTCATCCACAACAATTATAAGTAACTTAGCGATATACTAAACCCATAATAATTTAATCCTAAGTCCTGAATTTAAACGCAATTCGTAGGCAGAAAAATAGAAACAATATTGGAGTCATGAAAATAGTAACAACATCAGAGTCATGAAAATGGTAATAATTTCAGAGTCATGAAATTAATAACAACATAAGAGTCATGAAAAATCATTTTGATGTAGTTTAAAAACACCTATATGCAAAAATTTCATTTCCTCACACTCTAATTATCCTAATCCGTAATAACCCCAAACAGTTTATTTAAAGAATTTCAGTGCCCAAAACCCTCGTACTAGGAGAAATTAATGTAACAAAGCTTAGTTTCACATACACATCAGACACAGTAGTAACGAGTAGAAATCGTGCTCAACAAACATCCTTAGCATAAATCTATTTATGCGCATCTAATTAAATTTTCCTAACATATAATTCATTCACAAACATCACAACTAGAAATAAACAGCATGCACGTTCTAAAATTAACAGAGATAAAAACATAAATTTTCAATGAAATCCCTAATGGCTAAATTTCTTTTTTTTTCCTCGCTATTTTAGTTCTTTTCTTCCATTCCCCTTTTTCCCAAACAACTTCAGAATTTTATAATAAAATTAAATATCCAACATCTAAAAAAAACATTAATAAAAAGAACTGACAGTTTCACATACACATAAACCATCAAGAAGAAAAATAGGTGCAACAGATGTATGTGTAGAGTATTTCAGAGAGCTCTATAACTGATGTATGTGGAGCTATTGATTCTATTACTCTCACAGTCCATTAACCATCAAGAAGAAAAGTAGATGCAACAGTTGCAACAAAAAAGTTGGAATAATTGGATTTGAGTATCGTTGTGGAGATGTATTTTGTGGAAAACATAGATAAGCATTGTGTATCCCAAAGTTTTAATGTTTAGGTCATTTTGGTATCCCAAGGTTTATTCTAATCATTTTTTGTTCTTAACCAATGTAGTTCATCCAATAAGTGTGTTTGTGTCATTGGGTTAACATTTAGATCATTTTGTGCATCCTAAGGCTTATTCTAATCCCTTTTCGTTCTTAACGAATGTAGTTCATCCAATAAGTGTGTTTGTGTCATTGGATAAACATTTAGGTCATTTTGTGCATCCAAAGGCTTATTCTAATCACTTTACGTTATTAAAGACTGTAGTTCATCCAATAAGTGTGCTTGTGTCATTGGGTTAACATTTAGGTCATTTTATGCATCCCAAGGTTTATTCTAATCACTTTTCGTTCTTAAGGAATGTAATTCATCCAATAAGTGTGTTTGTGTCATTGGGTTAACATTTACGTCGATTTGTGCATTCCAAGGCTCATCTAATCCATTTTCGTTCTTAACTAATGTAGTTCATCCAATAAGTGCATTTGTGTCATTGGATTAACATTTAGGTCATTTTGTGTATCCTGTAACACCGCGAGTTTAAAACACAGCGCGGGTGTATTTTTTTTTTTTAAATAATTAAGTAAAAGAATTTTCCATATTTAATTCAAAAAGAATTAAAATAAAATTTTCACTAATTCATTTCATAAAAAGTACGTCGTAATTTAATCGATGAACGTAATTAAATAACTGTGCGCCACCAATACCAAACGAGAAGGCACAGGACAGTCAATCCTCGCATAGCTGTGCTCCACGTAGTGCACCACTCCATTGGTCCTATAGGTCCTCGTCAATCTCCCCGTGTATGTAGCCCTGCTTGAGGTGGGGTCGTATACCCAAGCATTAGGCACGGAACGATCAATGAAGTCGAGCGACGTTTCCGTCGTCTCGGGTTCCACGGGTGGCATGGGTTTGGGGGGCATGTGAGGGCAAAGCCCAAATTCCACATATAATAGTAAAGGGTCACCGACCGAAATTAACAAATAAACACATAGCATTTATATCACGGAACAAATACACCCATGTATAACATATGACAATGATGAAAATTTAGGATGCTCATTTGAAATTTCATGACATATATACCTTTTCAAAACAGCAACCAATTATTATGAAAAATATGTGGTAAGTACAGCCAACACTTCAGCAATCACAATCATTTATCAGAAAATCAGATTTCATAAAGTACTCACACACATCAATTTTCAACCATCATCATATAACCAAATCGTGACCCACCGGTCAATCCCTCGATGCAATATGTATATGCTCATGTATACCAATTTCTTGGAATTACCAAGGTGCAGTCGCTCAACAGACCAACACAATATGTTTGACTTTAACGGCCCTAAAGACCAAGGTGCAATCGCTCAACAGATCAGCACCAGTGCAGTCGCTCAACAGACCAGCACTCGTGCAGTCGCTCAATAGACCAGGACGTTTGACATATACTCAGGTACAATTGCTCAACAGATCAGCACGTTTTTGTGCATTTCAGGGTACAATCGCTCAACAGATCAGTACCAGTGCAGTCGCTCAATAGACCAGCACTCGTGCAATTGCTCAACAGATCAGCACGTTTACGCATTACTCTGTGGCCCATCGCGGGTACCACTTCACTATACAATGTATGAATATGCAGTGTTTTCTCTCCACTGAACCAGTATGCATTATCAGAAAAATTCAACCTTTCCATCATTTTTCAAAACAACTCAACACAATCAATATCATCATCATCATCATCACAATCATGATTAAACAGTCAAGTAATCATTAACACTTCACTTTATTTCACAAATTCCATACTTAATTATTTTAAGTCTTTCCAATGTTTCCCAAACTCTTAAAATTTATAAACAGTGTTTAAAACTGAGTTTTCTGGAAAATACGAATCTGTATTCGAATACAGAAGCCAAAAACAGTGCAGTATTACACTCTGTATTCGAATACAGCCTTCTAGTATTCGAATA
Organism: Cicer cuneatum; assembly: GCA_037974295.1. Taxonomy (NCBI): domain Eukaryota; kingdom Viridiplantae; phylum Streptophyta; class Magnoliopsida; order Fabales; family Fabaceae; genus Cicer; species Cicer cuneatum. The sequence goes on along the minus strand of JBBPBO010001984.1, from coordinate 35,787,182 downwards.
CAGAGGTTGTCACAGTGTAAAAATCAGTATCTTTCACTATATCAGTAGAGTCTCAAAAACTTCATCACCATCACTTCAAACTGTCACAAAAATTCCACTTTAATTCACACAAACCTTCCCAAATGATCCCCAACACTTAAGGTTTATAAAACAATGTTTAAATCTTTGGACTTTTGAAAAACACGAATCTGTATTCGAATACGACCCCCTTGTATTCGAATACAGCATGCCTGTAGTCGAATACAGAAGCCAAAAATAGTGTATAGTCAGCATTTTCCCACCATCATTGAAGTTTTTATTAAACTCATCATCTCTTCTTTAAAACTATTCAAAAACTTCATTTTAAATTGTTTCAAACCTTCCCCAACACTTTAAAGTTCACATGACAGTGCTTTAAACTTGATTTTCTGGAAAACACGAATATGTATTCGAATACAGCTTCCTTGTATTCGAATACAGAAGCTAAAAACTGAGTTTCTGGAAAAACCCAAATTTGTATTCGAATACAGCTTCCTTGTATTCGAATACAGAAGCAAAATTTGTGAATGTCAGCATCCTGTATTCGAATACGAGACTGTCGTAGTCGAATACAGATGCAAATACAGTGTTAAAATCTCACTTTTGTAATCGAATACGACAGAGTCGTAGTCGAATACAGATGCTAAGTCAGAAGCAAAAATCCTTCCTCTGTATTCGAATACAGGGCCCGTATTCGAATACAAGTTTGAAGACTTTGAGTAAAACAGAAGCTTGGCAGGTTGTTTTCGAATACACTCGTGTTGTATTCGAATACACCTTCGAATTCAGTGAACTTTTCTTGAAAAACTACAACACACTTTCAATCTTTTTCCTTTGAAAAACCAGCACAACCCCAAACAGATTATGCACTTCTTTTGAACCATAAAACTCAGGCATATTCATCAATAACAATTTTTTTTCTAGAAAAACACTTTCATCATTTAAAACCCCTTTTATTTTGAAATCATCAGCAACACCAGATCATTCATCACCGTTTTGCTTAAGCCACTAAAACAGAATGTCAACCACAGCAAGAGACATTTTTAACCATTTACATTATGATCATTTCTCAAAACACATGCAAAGCAGTTCCAGCTTTCTCACACAAACAGAACAACATGCAAAGCATTTCAGCTTTCTCACACAAACAGAATAACATGCAAAGCATTTCAGCTTTCTCAAACCATCAGAACATCATGCAAGCATTTCATCTTCTCAAACATCATAACAACATTGACACATTCAGCCAAACAGCAAGCATCACATAGCAGCAAAATGCCAACAGAATGCATTTTCGCATTTTAAAACAACTTTCAAAACAGTTTTATGTACATGCATTTCAATCATATTCAAAATAACATATAATGCATTTTCAACTTCCCACATAAACAAAACAGCATTGAAATAACCACCCAAAACAGCACATCACAGATTTTTAAAATCTCAACAGAATGCATTTTCTTTCATCTTTCAAAATGTCATGCAAAACAGTTTCTTTTTCAAAACAGAAACTCAAATATGATCACACCTCAAACATACATTTACAGTCCTAAAATGCAACTAGAAGGTGGAAGGTGCCCTTACCCTTGTTGCGTTTTCTGCTGCTTCTCACGTTTCTGTTTTCGTTCCCGTTCACGTGTCAAAAATCGGCGAAACTTTCGCTTGCGTTTGCTGCTACGAAAACTGGGTTCTCTAGCTTCAGAATGATGAGGGGAACAACTTTTTTACTGGGGGTTTTCTGGTTTGGTGCTTCGATTTCCAAGTAATGGCACTTTTGAGGAACTCCCTATTTTGTTTCTTTGAACGGGCTGGAAATGGAAAAACAGAATGGGAGGGAAGGGATACTGTTACATGCAGTATGGGCAGTGAGGGAGGAGGAATGGTGTTCTGATTTCACCATCCTCACCCGACACTTGTCCGATCCTCAGCACTTAACCAATCTCGTCGCAATTAGCCGATAATCCCTTAATTAACTGTCCGTTAATTTAATTACTCGTAATTAAATTAATTTATTCTTAATTCAATAATCTTAATTTATCTTCCAAAATAAATATTTATATATATATATATATTTACTCAAAACATACATATATTTAAATATTTTACAATATTCCCAAAATACACTTAATATTAATTCCATAATTAAATTTTAAATTTAAGGGTCTTACATTACCACCCCCTTAAATTAGTTTCGTCCTCGAAACTACATGTCGATGAACAACTGAGGATATTGTTCCCTCAGCTTACTCTCCAGTCCCAAGTCGCGTCTCCAGTAGTCGGATTCCAAATTACTTTGACTAGTGGGACTTCCTTGTTCCTCAACTATTTAATCTTCCTGTCTTCGATCCTTACAGGGAATACTTCAAATGACAGATTATCCTTCAGCTGAATTGTATCTGGTTCGATCACATGTGACGGGTCTGCAATGTATTTCCTTAACTGCGACACATGAAATACTTCGTGAATATTGGACAGTATAGGAGGTAAAGCGATCCGATAAGCCAGTGGTCCAATACGTGCAGTGATCTGGTATGGTCCAATAAATTTCGGAGTCAACTTTCTTGACTTAATAGCTCTGCCAACTCCCGTTGTAGGCGTGGCCCTTAGAAATACATGATCACCCTGCTCGAATTCCAATGGTCTGCGATGCTTGTCCGCATAACTCTTCTGACGATCCTGTGAAATCTTCATTTTCTCTTGTATCCTCTTGATTTTCTCTGTAGTCTGTTCCACCATCTCATGTCCAACGATCATACTTTCCCCGTCCTTATACTAGCATAAAGGCGTTTGACACTTGCGCTATCAGATTCCTCTTTTCTTGGATCAATGCGTCATCTTGCAAGTGTGCAATCTCCTCAAGTAGACCACTCGAAATTGTTATCATTCCACACTTTAAAATTCCTGGTGCAAACTTTTGTGGTCACTGAACACCACGAACGTGCATCCATATAAGTAGTGCCTCCAGACCTTTAATGCAAACACTACTGCAGCAAGCTCTAAATCATGAGTAGGGTAGTTTCGTTCGTGAGTTTTCAACTGCCTTGAGGCGTAGGCTACAACTTTCTTGTGTTGCATCAAAACACATCCCAGACCTTGGTGAGATGCATCACAGTAAACCTCATATGGTTCCTCTGGTTGTGGCAAAACCAATACTGGTGAGGTTGTCAACTTTTCTTTAAGCAATTGAAAACTTTCCTCACACTTCTCTGTCCATGCAAACGGCTGATTCTTCCTGGTGAGTTGTGTCAAAGGAGCTACAATCTTAGCAAATCATTCAATAAATCTCCTGTAGTATCCTGCTAGTCCGACAAAACCAATGTAGTTCATCCTAAGGCTTATTCTAATCCATTTTCATTCATAACCAATGTAGTTCATCCAATAAGTGTATTTGTGTCATTGGATTAACATTTAGGCCATTTTGTGTATCCCAAGACTTATTCAAATCCATTTTCGTTCTTAACAAATGTTGGTCATCCAATAAGTGCATTAGTGTCATTGGATTAACATTTAGTTCATTTTGTGTATCCCAAGCCTTATTTTAATCCATTTTTGTTCTTAACCAATGTAGTTCATCCAATAAGTGCGTTTGTGTCATTGGATTAACATTTAGTTCATTTTGTGCATCCCAAGGCTTATTCTAATCAATATTCGTTCATAAGGAATGTAGTTCATCCAATAAATGTGTGTCGGTCATTGGATTAAAATTTAGGTCATTTTGTGCATCCCAAGGCTTTTTCTAATAACTTTTTGTTTTTAAGGAATATAGTTCATCCAATAAGGGTGTTTGTGTCATTGGATTAACATATACGTCATTTTGTGCATCCCTATGTTTATTCTAATCCATTTTTGTTGTTAACCAATGTAGTTCATCCGAGAAGTGCATTTGTGTCTTCGGATTAACATTTAGGTCATTTTGTGCATTATAAGGTTTACTCTAATCCCTTTTCGTTCTTAAGGAATGTAATTCATCCAAAGGGTGTGTTTGTGTCATTCAATTAACATTTAGGTCATTTTGTGTATCTCAAAGCTTATTCTAATTACTTTTCTTTTTTATGCAATGTAGTTCGTCTAATAAGTGTGTTTTGGTCATTGGATTAACATTTACGTCTTTTTGTGCATCCCAAAGCCTATTCTAATCCATTTTCGTTCTTAACCAATCTAATCCATTTTTGTTCATAACTAATGTACTTCATTCAATAAGTGTATTTGTGTCATTGGATTAACATTTAG
>JBBPBO010001984.1:35604076-35782434 GCA_037974295.1 Cicer cuneatum | reverse complement strand
CTTATTTTAATCCATTTTTGTTCTTAACCAATGTAGTTCATCCAATAAGTGCGTTTGTGTCATTGGATTAACATTTAGTTCATTTTGTGCATCCCAAGGCTTATTCTAATCAATATTCGTTCATAAGGAATGTAGTTCATCCAATAAATGTGTGTCGGTCATTGGATTAAAATTTAGGTCATTTTGTGCATCCCAAGGCTTTTTCTAATAACTTTTTGTTTTTAAGGAATATAGTTCATCCAATAAGGGTGTTTGTGTCATTGGATTAACATATACGTCATTTTGTGCATCCCTATGTTTATTCTAATCCATTTTTGTTGTTAACCAATGTAGTTCATCCGAGAAGTGCATTTGTGTCTTCGGATTAACATTTAGGTCATTTTGTGCATTATAAGGTTTACTCTAATCCCTTTTCGTTCTTAAGGAATGTAATTCATCCAAAGGGTGTGTTTGTGTCATTCAATTAACATTTAGGTCATTTTGTGTATCTCAAAGCTTATTCTAATTACTTTTCTTTTTTATGCAATGTAGTTCGTCTAATAAGTGTGTTTTGGTCATTGGATTAACATTTACGTCTTTTTGTGCATCCCAAAGCCTATTCTAATCCATTTTCGTTCTTAACCAATCTAATCCATTTTTGTTCATAACTAATGTACTTCATTCAATAAGTGTATTTGTGTCATTGGATTAACATTTAGGTCATTTTGTGTATCCCAAGACTTATTCAAATCCATTTTCGTTCTTAACAAATGTTGGTCATCCAATAAGTGCATTAGTGTCATTGGATTAACATTTAGTTCATTTTGTGTATCCCAAGCCTTATTTTAATCCATTTTTGTTCTTAACCAATGTAGTTCATCCAATAAGTGCGTTTGTGTCATTGGATTAACATTTAGTTCATTTTGTGCATCCCAAGGCTTATTCTAATCAATATTCGTTCATAACCAATGTAATTCATCCAATAAATGTGTGTCGGTCATTGGATTAAAATTTAGGTCATTTTGTGCATCCCAAGGCTTTTTCTAATAACTTTTTGTTTTTAAGGAATATAGTTCATCCAATAAGGGTGTTTGTGTCATTGGATTAACATATACGTCATTTTGTGCATCCCTATGTTTATTCTAATCCATTTTTGTTGTTAACCAATGTAGTTCATCCGAGAAGTGCATTTGTGTCTTCGGATTAACATTTAGGTCATTTTGTGCATTATAAGGTTTACTCTAATCCCTTTTCGTTCTTAAGGAATGTAATTCATCCAAAGGGTGTGTTTGTGTCATTCAATTAACATTTAGGTCATTTTGTGTATCTCAAAGCTTATTCTATTTACTTTTCGTTCCTATGCAGTGTAGTTCGTCTAATAAGTGTTTTTTTATCATTGGATTAACATTTACGTCTTTTTGTGCGTCCCAAGGCTTATTCTAATCGATTTTCGTTCTTAACCAATGTAGTTCATCCAGTAAGTGCATTTGTGTCATTTGATTAACATTTAGGTCATTTTGTGCATCTCAAGGCTTATTATAATCCATTTTTGTTCTTAACGAATGTAGTTCATCCAATAAGTGTGTTTGTGTCATTGGATTAACATTTAGGTCATTTTGTGCAACCCAAGGCTTATTCACGGTACATGCACTATGTCTAACGGTGATACCTCAATCACATTGTCGATTTTACGTGAAAAAAATTTGAAATTATGGAAGTCGATTGGTTCTTGGTAGGTTGTTCCACTAGAGAACCGATTGTATGTGTTTTAGTTTGCTTCTCCTTATGATGTGTGAAGCATTCAAATAATTGGAATATGGAATATGAAACGGGGTTTTCTTCACATTTTTTCTTGGATGTAAGATTTCAATCTAAATTTGATAAGAAACACAAATTGTCATTCTTTTTTGAATCTTTTAAGGTAGTTTGTAATTCTAAATATAAATGTAAAAACTACTTTCACAACAATTGAGAAGCAGATGATTAAGAAGTATGTCACTAAAACCACAATTGATTAAGAAGATGCAGAAAGTGCAGATGATTAAACAGTATGTCACTAAAACCACAATTGATCTGATGCAGAAAGTGAGGGTACACAAAAAACATATCATGATTCTAGTACTCATTGTGTTGTTAATTTTTCTTTAGTTGATCACATTCTCAATATTAAGTTAAGAGGCAGCACAACCATTCAAGAATTCTCTTTTGGCGATCAAGAAAAAAATAAGAATCATGATGAAGTTTTTGATTCAGACCTAGTTGACACTTTTTCTCCAGAGGAACATCATAAGGAAGTCGTAAAGATTCACTCCCTTTGGATGGTGTTGAGACCAACCATTTATTAAATAACAAGATAGTTAATGGCATTCCTAATGTCGTTATTTATGATTTGAAGTTTGTAAAAGAAGCTTTAATACATAATGAAGTTTTTGTTGAAACCTCTAATACAACCATTGGCATTGTTGGTGGGCCGAAGGGATCCTAAATGTCAAACTTTAATGCAAATGTTATTAACGACATGCATGTTTTAGGACTTTTGAGTGGTGATGGAAGGGAAACAACTACTATTGCAATATTAGTTGATGATCAAAGTGACTTCTCTGTGATTATCTCTTATTTGTTTTCCTTTTTATTAATATATGCTTTGTAAGAACAGAGTTGCACCTAAGAGGGGGGGTGAATTAGGTGTTGGACAATTTTTCTGTTTTTAGAGTTTTGGAGATTGTTTAAGTGACTGTTTGAAGTTTGTTTAATCTTGCTGTGTTAGTAAATGAAAACTGTAAATGACAGAAGGTAATACCACACAGAGATTTATCCTGGTTCCCCTTACAACCAAGGGTACATCCAGTCCTCTTGCACCCCACAAGAGATTTTCCAATATCTGTTAGAATAAGTACAAGTCTAACCCTAAGACTTCAATTACAAATTCCTAACACTCTGCCTAAGATAGCACACCACTATCTTAGTTTACAACACTTGAAGAAAATACACCACTTTCTTCAAACAATAACCTTAATGATTTTTACAACAATGTTCTTAATTAAGAACAACAGAATATAATAGTTTGTGCAAGGATATCAATCCAATATACTTTCAAGTACAATAGAGAACCTTTCTCAATGATATGAAAATGTAGAGCATTTACTTGAAGTATGAAAATATAACTTTGAAAAGTTCACAAAATATTTCTGAAAGTTGTTCAAAGTTCGTGGTAGGATTGATTAGTTTAAAACTGAAGATTTGAAGTATTTATATTCCAAGGTAACACTTCATATCAATGGCAATGATTCCCAAACGTTTTGATGAACTTGTGCAATGTTTCAAAACTGAAAAGTTGCATTGTTTCGAAGTTGTATTTGAATACAGTCTTAGTGTATTCAAATACACTTCTATAACGTTCTGTTTGTATTTGAAATTTGAACCTTGTAGTCGAATACAACATCTTGTAGTCGAATACAAATACGGGATTTTTGCCACTGACTTGTGTTGTATTCGATTACACAAAGCTGTAGTCGAATACAAATGTTTCAAAATAGCTACTGACTTGTAGTCTGTATTCAACTACGACACTTCGTATTCGAATACAGATCTTCAGTTTTAGCTTCTGATTTATAGTCTGTATTCGACTACGATACTTTGTATTCGAATACAGATTTCCAGTTTTGTAAAAACTTTATTTTCAAACAAATGTTTATGTTCTTAAATATTTATAAAACATTTTAATGCAAATGCTATCAAGATGGTTCTCATAATATTGTACTTAAACTGTATTTTGATTTAATATCAAATGCTTTTACCTAAATTTAAATTTGAAAGATAAGTTGCTTAAAATCCTTTTTCTTTTTTTGATCAAGGATCTTTTTGTCTTCATCAAAAATGTAGATCTTTAATTTTCATTCTCCCCGTTTTTGATGATGACAAAATTCTTGTTGCTTGGATTTCAAATGTCTTGATTTCTCCCCCTAGATGTGTGCTTTCTCCCCCTTGATAAATGTTTTTCTCCTTCTTATGTGTTGGAGGATCTGTTTAACATTATTAGCAACAACAATATATATACACCTTTTCTCCCCCTTTTGACATTATCAAAAAGGAAGAGGATATCACATAGCAAACAAGATATGCACAAATGTATCAAATAAACAGAGGTAACACATGATATATGGAAGAAAACTACTTTAATTAACGATGTTCAAAATTACAATTAAAATAAACTTAAGAGTTTCTAAAACAGGGAAAGTCAAACAGTAGCAGAAACAAATAACAAAAAACTTCAAATAGCCAAATTTAATCATCTGATTTTGGTGGAATATGTAAATGGTCAACTTTATCGGACAGGTCACTAAGTTCTTGATGAAAAAATGAATGTTGTGTATTGATGGTGTTTTCAAGATCTTGGAATTTGTGGTTGAAGGAAGCAGTCATGTTTTGCATTTGATTATTGAAAGACTCATTCAAATGTTGGAATTGATCTGTGACAAAAGATTGAAGGAAGTTAAGTTTGTCCATGATCATTCTGTTTGAGATGATGTCTTCAGCATATGCTAAGTTATCTGGTTCTGATGCTACTGCTGTTGCTGCTTCTGGTGCATCTTCTGGTAATGCTTCTGGTGCTACTGCTGGGCCTGTTGTTGGTTCTACTTCTTCTGCTTCTTCTTGGACAGTTGATGAACTTTGTCCAAGATCACCCTTATGAATATAAATTTGAAGTGATTCACTCCAAACTATTTTCATACTGGGCAACACACTTAAGTCCAGCAAATTGTCTTTGGCGGTCTGGTACAGCACCTCGCCTGAGAAATCAACCTTAAAATGATCCAGAATTCTTGTGACTTCTCTTGCATAGGGTAAAGCTATAGAATCTTTTGAAGCATATAGAACTGAACGAACAAAGTATGCCCAATTTAAATCAGCACCTTCAATCATAAAAGTCATAACTTGAAGTTCAAATTCAGAGATCTGTGAGTAGTTCCCTGCTTTTGGTATCAAAATGTTACTTAAGAAATAATGTAGTAATCTATTATCAACAGTCATATTACCAACACCATATCTTTGTCTAGCATACTCCGATCCAGAGTGTGTGCGTTTTCTTTCCATAATGTCTTTGTCAAAACGGCACAACGAAATATAAGCATCATATTTAGTAGTGTTTACCCATTCACATAGATGTCCTGGACACATCTTCTGACCTTCACTAGGTATGTGCAGAATTTCCCCAATAAGTTTAGTGTCTAAATTGATAATCTTCCCTTTAACTTTAGACACTAATCTATTCCCATCCTTTTCTAGGTTACAGAAGAAAACCCTAACTAGGTACGGATAAATGGGACCATTGTATCCAATAAATTCTTCCAATTTTTGAGCCTTCAGCAACTCAGGAAATTTAAACTTAGAAAAGGAATCAAGCGTACCAATTTTGGGGGTTACCAGCTTTTTGTTAGAGAAGTGTGTTCTGAATCTGTCCAGTTCTTCTGGGGAATGAAGTAATCTGGATAGGTCAGCCATGTTGTCGTTTCTTCGTTTCTTTGAAGGACCCACAGAAGCAACCTTGGTTCTTGGTCCTCTTTTGCGTGCATCCATTTTTGAGAAGATGAAGTTTACGGTGTTTTAGAGAATTTAGGGTTTTGATTTTGATTTCACAGTAATCTCAGATGCAATGGATGATGAGGGGAAGGTTTAGATATGACTGTATGAAGATTTAGAGATAGGTTTGGATGAAGATTTTGAAGAAAAGAAATCAGAGACTTTGATTGTAATCGGCTACCAGTTTTTGTATTTGTAACCTAAAACTGTTAACAATTCCTTTTATATAAAAAAAATTCGAAACTGTATTCGACTACAGACTTGGTGTATTCAAATACAGATTTTTTTGGAAACGTGTATTCGACTACAACTTGTCTGTATTTGAATACGACAGTAAAGATTTTGTTTCAAAGTGACATTTTTAACAGTAAGCAGACCAAAAATATTTTAAACATGTAGAAAAACATACAAAGATGTCAAAGAATCATATATCAAGTAAAAGAAGATGGAAAATTTTTAGATTTAACAGTGATATGACTTACAGATCTTTCAAACCTTTTTAGATATCATTCTCATTTAGAATGCCTAGTTCCCTTCGTATCTTGTAAAATGATTCTCTGGGCAGTGGCTTTGTAAACATATCCGTTATCTGAGTACCACATTTTTGAGGTTCTTTGTGTGTATTCCGACAAAACAATTTTATGGTTTTATTTGGTACCCAGAGTGCTTTGGGTCCTTGAATGTTAGTACCTTTCTTGACCCACGCATAATGCCCTTGTGGAACACCAATGTTCCTAAAGTAACAAGCATTAGGTGTGTGACCATTAAGACCACAATAAAAACATTTTGGACTCTTTTCAAGAAAGGATGGTTTCTTTTGAATAATACTTTTCTTAGAACAAAAATGATTCTTCTGAACAGCCATTTCTTTCTCATCTTTAGATTGGTTACTTGCTTTTACAAAGGTAGTTTTACCAATACTTGGTTTATCAAATTTTGAGTAACCAAGTCCTCTTTTGTCATTTGAATATATTTGTATGCTAAGTATATTTTCCAATCCAAATTGTCCCTTTTCGTATCTTTCTATAACTCTATTCATTTGGACAATTTTAAAAGAAAGTGAATCACATTTAATGCATGTAGAAATCTGTTTTTGTTTTTCAGAATTTTGTTCCATAATGTCAATCTTTTCATTTAGGGATAAAATCTGTTTCTTTTGATTTGACACTACTTTGTACAGATTTTTACATTCATTAAGTATTTCTTTAATGGCTTGTTGTGCATCATTATCTTCAACGCAATAATCATCATTATTATAACAAAAAGTATTACTACTAACCTCTTCTTCATTATTAGAATGATGAGATGCCATCAAAGCAACATTAGCGCATTCGTCATTATCTGAATTTGATGAAGAACTTACTTCATTATCTTCCCACGCTATGTATGCCTTTTTGAGCTCCTTCCTTCTGTTAGCATTTTTCTTGATAAGGTTACAACATTCTGCTTTCATATGTCTTTCTTTCCCACATTCAAAGCAAGTGACATTCTGATTTGTAGTGAAGACATCTTTCTTCCTGAAGGTTTTCTTCTTCTTAAGTGTTTTATCGTTTTGAAGAAACTTACCGAACTTTTTAACCAGGGAAGTGATGTTTTCATCTTCATCTGAATCTTCTTCATTTATTAATTCTTTTGATTCTATCCTTAATGCTATATTCTTGGTTTTCTTCTCTAAATTCTCATTCTTTTCCAGTCTTTCTAATTCTATTTCGTGTTCTTGTAACTTTCCAAAGAGTGCTGAGAGTGACATTTTTGACAAACTTTTCTTTTCAGAATTGTTGTCACTTTTGGCTGCCATGCTCTGGTTAATGATCTTAGAACCTTTAGGTTCAATTCATCATTAGTAAAGTTCTTGCCAAGTGCTGTTAAGTGGTTTGTTAAGTGGGAAAAACGTTTCTGCATGTCCAGGATTGCTTCTCCTGGTTGCATTCTAAACATTTCGTGTTCTTGAGATAAAGTGTTCAGTTTTGAATGTTTTACCTCAATTGTTCCTTCATTGGTTACTTCTAGAGTATCCCATATCTCTTTTGCTGTTTTACAGTGGGATATGCGAAAGAATTCATCCATACCCAATGCTGATTGTAACATATTTTTTGCTTTCTTATCAAAAAATACTTTTCTCTTTTCATCATCTGTCCACGAGGCTTTTATTTTTACTTCCTCTTTATTGTTGATAACTGTTGTTGGAACATTTGGACCGTTTTCTACTGCCTCCCATATATCATCTCCTTGAGCCTCAAGGTATGGTTGCATACGTATTTTCCAGAAATCATAATGTTCACCGACAAAGCAGGGTAGTTTGTTACTGCCACCACCATATCTAAAAACAGGTTGTGCGGAAGCCATGAATCTATGAGCAAATTACCAAAAACCTGCTCTGATACCAATTGTAAGAACAGAGTTGCACCTAAGAGGAGGGGGGTGAATTAGGTGTTCGACAATTTTTCTGTTTTTAGAGTTTTGGAGATTGTTTAAGTGACTGTTTGAAGTTTATTTAATCTTGCTGTGTTAGTAAATGAAAACTGTAAATGACAGAAGGTAAAAACACAGAGATTTATCCTGGTTCCCCTTACAACCAAGGGTACATCCAGTCCTCTTGCACCCCAAGGGTACAAGTCTAACCCTAAGAGTTCAATTACAAATTCCTAACACTCTGCCTAAGATAGCACAGCACTATCTTAGTTTACAACACTTGAAGAAAATACACCACTTTCTTCAAACAATAACCTTAATGATTTTTACAACAATGTTCTTAATTAAGAACAACGGAATATAATAGTTTGTGCAAGGATATCAATCCAATATACTTTCAAGTACAATAGAGAACCTTTCTCAATGATATGAAAATGTAGAGCATGTACTTGAAGTATGAAAATATAACTTTGAAAAGTTCACAAAATATTTCAGAAAGTTGTTCAAAGTTCGTGGTAGGATTGATTAGTTTAAAACTGAAGATTTGAAGTATTTATATTCCAAGGTAACACTTCAGATCAATGGCAATGATTCCCAAACGTTTTGATGAACTTGTGCAATGTTTCAAAACTGAAAAGTTGCATTGTTTCGAAGTTGTATTCGAATACAGTCTTAGTGTATTCAAATACACTTCTATAACATTCTGTTTGTATTTGAAATTTGAACCTTGTAGTCGAATACAACATCTTGTAGTCGAATACAAATACGGGATTTTTGCCACTAACTTGAGTTGTATTCGATTACACAAAGCTGTAGTCGAATACAAATGTTTCAAAATAGCTATTGACTTGTAGTCTGTATTCAACTACGACACTTCGTATTCGAATACAGATCTTCAATTTTAGCTTCTGATTTATAGTCTGTATTCGACTACGATACTTCGTATTCGAATACATATTTCCAGTTTTGTAAAAACTTTATTTTCAAACAAATGTTTATGTTCTTAAATATTTATAAAACATTTTAATGCAAATGCTATCAAGATGGTTCTCATAATATTGTACTTAAACTGTATTTTGATTTAATATCAAATGCTTTTACCTAAATATAAATTTGAAAGATAAGTTGCTTAAAATCCTTTTTTTTTTTTTTGATCAAGGATCTATTTGTCTTCATAAAAAATGTAGATCTTTAATTTTCATTCTTATCTATAGAATTATTTTTTAAGTTACATACTAGTTTTTAAATTTAGGTTTAACTGCAATTTTGATCCTCTCTTTTCACCAATTCACGAAATTGGTCCCCGTATTTTAAAAGTCGACAATTTTGGTTACTCTCTTAGATTTTTGAACTAACAAATAACAAAATGAAATATTTTTAATGGCGTGGCATACGATTTCATGCAATAGAACCATCTAGATAGAATAATTATTCATATGTTATTAAATAAATTACAAAAATGAAAATTTTCTAAAGTTGAAAGTTAAGTTTTTAGAGGATTTTATTGCAATTTCATAGTTTTAATAAATTTACATTATCATATCACATACCACGTTATTTAAACCATGTCTAATCGCCTTTTTTTAGTTAAAAAATCATAATGAGAGATCAAAACTATCAGATTTTAAAATAGGGAGACCGATTTCTTAAATTGGAAAAAATAGAAGGATTAACACTATAATTAAGCCCTACATTTATTTACCATTTCACATTAATTTTAGTTTTATGGTTTACAATGTTAACCTACTTTACTTATATATAGAGTGGAGATTTCATTCAGTAAATGAGGACTAGTAAGGGAACATCAAATGGAATGCCTCTTTCGGTCATGACATCTAACCTACTTTACTTATATATGTCGGAACCAAGTTGGTTCTTGTAATTAAAGTTTTGATGTTAACAAATGTATTTTATGAAAATAACATCTTTGACTTAGAAGAAGAATGAAAAATGTCACCAGAAGAATAGATCAGAGGATGACGTTACTAGAAGCAGAAATCAGAGGATGACGTCACCAGAAGCAGAAATCTGAGGATGATGTCACTAGAGAATGTTATCAGAAGATGACGTCACCAGAAGAAGAAATCAGAGGATGACGTCACCAGAGGATGATCATCAGAAGAATCTGTCAGAGGAATATGTTAGAGAAAAATGCTCAAAATAGAATTGGAGCAAAAGACCCGAGAAACAGAATCTAGCTAAAAATATGCTCAAAACAGAATCTGAGAAAAATGCACAAAACAGAATTGGAGCAAAAGACTCAAGAAACAGAATCTAGCTAAAAGCATGCTCAAAACAGAAGCGGAGCAAAATGCTCAAAACATATTAATTGAAATACACTCCATAAGTAAAGCATCAGTGAGCAAAAGACTCAAAATAGAATCTGAGCAAACTACTCCAGAATTTTCTCAAAACAGATTAATCGAAATACACTCTTGAAGTAAAGCATCAATGAAGCCCTAAAGTTCAACTATAAATAGAGACTTAATGATGAAGATTAGAGCATCGAAAAATAGAAGAACTCAAGCAAAAATTCATAAGTATTCAGACTATCAATTGATGTTGAATTATGATTATGTTTCAGATTTAAACTTTCATCTTTAAGTTCAGCAAAACTGTTTTTATAACATACATTCTCTCTTTTGGTACCCAACCAGATTTGGGTACCAAAAGATAAAATTGTCTATGTTGTAGATGTTCTAAACAACCAGATTGAAACACCAGTCATGGCATCTGGTCAATGGATGCTTGCAATATATGAAGGGAAAAAGGTTTATGTTCCAACATCTACCAAGCAGAAGCAAAGTAACTCTGGTGGAAGAAGAACTGGTAAATACAATGCCTATAAGAACCAAAACCATAGGAGGAATAGGAAATACCAAAACAGACAGAGAAATCACACATATCAACAAAACTGGAACTACCAGAGGAATCAGAATTATCATCAGTTTCAGAACTATCAGAGGAACCTGATATATCAGCAGAAAGAGAAGTGTTAGTATCTGGAGAGTTCTTCAAACACTCTAGTAAAATTCATCAAGACTACAAACTAGGAAGGGAATTCAATTCCTTCATCCAAACCATCTAATCACAGAACATACAGATTCAGAATCTGAAAATCTGAAACAAGAGGATTTTCAGAGTAAAACTGAAACTCTTAACATAGAGGTTACATCTTGCTGTAAATACTATTATTGTTTGATATTTATGTTTAATGTGATAACAAGAAGCTAGATCTTAAAAATCAAAGCTAGATAAGTACTCTCCAGGTTTTCAAACTGTCAGAGGAACCAAGTGATTCACGTGATGTGAACACTTCAACAGAAACAATACTTATGTGGTTCCAAAAACAAGCAGAAACCACCTAAAGCAGAATTAATGGTTTCGCTGTATTGAGTTCATTTTTAAATTATTTGATTTGTATTATGTTATATGACAAATAGCTTGATCTGAAAAGTCAAAGCAAGATGAAGCTGATGCAGGTTAACCAAAACAAGAGGAAACTGATGCTGGTTTACCAGAACCAGAGGAAACTGAAGCTAGATTACCAGAACCAGAGGAAACCGAAGCTGGTTCACCAGAACCAGAGTAAACTGATGAAGGTTTACTAGAACCAGAAGCTGATACAGATCTACCAGAACCAAAAGCTGATGTAGACAAACCAAGAGAGCTTGAAAAGATGGAAGATGAAAGAAGAACCTGACAAGTCTTCAGAGGATAAATCTGAAGGTAAGTTAGAAGAAAGAATATATCACTCCAAGACATGGCCAGAACTATGTTAAATGATTTAAATGTTGCAAAACAATTTTGGGCTGAAGCAATCAACACTGCATGTTACATTTAGAATAGAGTCTATATTAGATTTACTAGAACTAGAGAATGTTTAAGCAGATAAACCAGCAGAACATGGAGAAGTGGAGGATACAAGCAAGTCAGAAGCATGTGACACATTTTTTGGATGAATCTGATCAAATCAGAACCAGTCATGAGAAATCAGAAGAGAAATCTGGATGGAAATATCAATCATCTCATCCTGAAAATCTGATCATTAGAAGTGGAAGTGATTCTTTAAAAACCAGATCATCACTAAAAGACATCAGTCTGTTTGGCTTACTCTCATCGATTGAGCCTACCTCTGTTAGTGAAGCATTGGCAGATGATGGATGGATTATTGCAATGCAAGAAGAGTCAAATGAATTTAAGAGGAGTGATGTTTGGGATCTAGTTTCAAGACGAGAAAAGAACATTGTTGGAACCAAGTGGGTCTTTAGGAATAAGCTAAATGAAAAAGGTGAAGTTGTCAGAAACAAGGCAAGACTTGTTGCACTAGGTTACAGTCAGCAATGAGATATTGACTACACTGAGATTTTTGCCTCAGTGGCAAGAATTTTCTGAATTAATGCAGCACGAATTTCAAATGAGTATGATGGGAGAACTTAAGTTCTTCCTAGGAATACAAATTCAGCAAAGTCAAAAAGGTATATACATTCATCAATCAAAATATACAGAAGAGCTTCTCAAGAAGTTTAAGATGAGTGATTGCAAACCTATGGCTACTCCAATGCAACCTACCTGCTCACTTGAAAAGGATGACTTAGGACAAAAAGTTGATCAAAAATCCTACAGAGGAATGATAGGATCTCTACTCTATCTCACTGCTTCGAGACCTGATATCGTATTTAGTGTATGCGTATGTGCTAGATTTCAGTCTGACCCTAGGAAATCCCATTCAACTGCCGTTAAGAGAATCCTTAGATACCTAAAAGGCACTACCAACCTCATCTTGTTCTACAAGAAAACTCCTACATACAAACTGAGTGGATACTGTGATTCTGACTATGCTGGAGATAAACTTGAAAGAAAAAGCACCAGTGGCTATTGTACCTTTTTATGAGACAATTTGATTTCGTGGTCCAGTAAGAGACAACACACCATTTCCATGTCAACAGCAGAGGCTGAATACATTTCAGCAGCTGGCTGCAGCTCTCAACTACTATGGATGAAGCATCAACTTGAAGACTACAAAATATTAGAATCCAACATACCCATCTATTGTGATAACACATCTACAATTTGTCTAACCAAAAACCCGATCCTACACTCAAGAGCCAAACACACAGAGATCAAACATCATTTTATCAGAGATTATGTTCAGAAAGAAGTAATAAACATTCAGTTTGTAGACACTGAACATCAATGGGCTGATATATTCACTAAACCACTACCTGAAGATAGGTTTGAATTCATCAAGAAAAACCTTAATCTTATATTCATCCCTAACCTAATAGTTTAGTTTAATTTTGTGTATGTTATTTTATTTTTCGTGTACTTTTATAATTAAAAAAAACAGAGGATCTTTTTTCTTCATTCAATCCTTTTTTTCTAATAACAAAGGGGGAGAAGATGTAATATTTGAAAAAATATCCGCGGGAAAAGATGATGTATTTGAAAGGAGTAGAAGATGATGTATTTGATATCTGGGCATTAGACTTAAGGGGAGAAAATATAAAATGAAGCTTAGACTTAGGGAGAGTCAAAGTCAAAAGAAATAAAAAGTATTATAAAAAATACATTGTTTGTCATCATCAAAAAGGGGGAGATTGTTGGAACCAAGTTGGTTCTTGCAATTAAAGTTTTGATGTTAACAAATGTATTTTATGAAAATAACATATTTGACTTAGAAGAAGAATGAAAAATGTCACCAGAAGAATAGATCAGAGGATGACGTTACCAGAAATAGAAATCAGAGGATGACGTCACCAGAAGCAGAAATCAGAGGATAATGTCACCAGAAAATGTTATTAGAAGATGACGTCACAAGAAGAAGAAATCAGAGAACGACGTCACTAGAGGATGATCATCAGAGGAATCTGTCAGAGGAATATGTTAGAGAAAAATGCTCAAAACAGAATTAGAGCAAAAGACTCGAGAAACAGAATCTAGCTAAAAATATGCTCAAAACAAAATCTGAGAAAAATGCTCAAAACACAATTAGAGCAAAAGACTCGAGAAACAGAATCTAGCTAAAAGCATGCTCAAAACAGAAGCGGAGCAAAATGCTCAAAATAGATTAATTGAAATACACTCCAGAAGTAAAGCATCAGTGAGAAAAAGACTCAAAATAGAATCTGAGCAAACTACTCAAGAATATTCTCAAAACAGATTAATCGAAATACACTCCTGAAGTAAAGCATCAGTGAAGCCCTAAAGTTCAACTATAAATAGAGACTTAATGCTGAAGACTAGAGCATCAAAAAATAGAAGAACTCAAGCAAAAATTAATAAGTAATCAGAGAGTTCAAAGGAGAGAAACACATGCTTGAAAGATAAATATTTTCTAAGTGTTCTTTTCTTATAGTGTGAAGCTGATTGTCATCATAAATTTTTCAGAAGCAAACACTCCAGTTCACTTTAAGCATATTGTGAGTATCAACTTTCCAGAAGTAATTAATCAGTTCTAATTTCGATCCCTTATATTAAATCCTATAATGTTGAAGTTTCTTCTAAAATCTGGGGTTGTTAGGTTGTTAGAAAAAGACTTAGCTGGTTTAGTCAAGGATAGTGAAGTTCCTCCAAAGTTGTGAAGTTCCTCCAAAGACTGCGATTGTCACTCTGTTTGAGAAGACTTGGCTGGTTTAGTCAAGGTGTTGTTGTTCCTCAAAAGTATGGGGTTTTCAGGCTGTTTGAGAAGACTTAGCTGGTTTAGTTAAGGTGTTGTTGTTCCTTAAAAGTTTGCGGTTGTTGTTCCTCAAAAGTTTGGGGTTGTCAAGCTGTTTGAGAAGACTTGGCGGGTATAGTCAAGATGTTGTTGTTCCTCAAAAGTCTGGGGTTGTCAGGCTATTTGGGAAGACTGACTTGAAGGGTCAGTGGTGTTCTAATTCAAAGGAGTTTGAATTAGTGAAAAGGCCTTTTGGAGGACGAGACTGGACGTAGCCTACTTAACGGTGAACCAGTATAAATTGTTGTGTTATTATGTTATTATTATCCGCTGCTGAATCTGATTAGTTATATATCGAATAATTCACATTAACATTCAACAAAACAGCAAAAGAAATCAAGTTTGACAAACACAATTCAACCCCCCTTCTCGTGTTTGCACCTTCAATATATATATTCCACAAAATATTGTTCAAATAATGCAAATCTCATTTTATTAAGTTTTGAAAGAATTACTGATGAGATGATTTTCAATGTTTTGCATACTAGCATTGAAGGTGCAAAAACGAGAAGAGGGGGTTGAATTGTGTTTGACTAACTTGAATACTTTTTCTGTTTTTGCAGTTTTATAACAAAACTTGATGTATGAATAAAACAGAGTTAGCAGCGGATATAAAGTAAAATAAAAACACAGAATTTAAACTGGTTCACCGTTAACGAGGCTACGTCTAGTCCCTCCACCATGAAGGATTTCACTAATTCAAACCTTGAATTACAACAATACCACTGACCCTCCAAGTCAGTCTTCTCAAACAGTCTAACAATCCTAGACTTTTGAGGAATGCAGCACCTTGACTTCTTAAGTCAAGTCTTCTCCTACCAATCTGACAACCCCAGATTGTAGAAGGAATTAAAACGCCTTGAATCTAATTGCCAAATAATCTGCTACCCCTTCTGACTCCCTCAGAATGTAGACTCTACTTCAACAACTTAGATCTAACACAAGGGAAAGAAAAAAACACGAGTGCTTGCTTCTGGAAAGCTGGAACTCACAATTAACCTCACTGAAAACTTGAGTGTTTGCTTTTGGAAGTGTATGACTCTTTTGTGATTTTCAATGCTAAGTATTCTGCCTTGAGCCTCCTTTTATAGATGCAGATTAGGGTCTCTTCCAATCTTAATTTTGAGCTGTATCTTGCTGGATTCTCTTGCAAAAATATCTTGACCAATCGGGCTTCACTTAAATAAAAAACATATCTTTTTAAGCTTCAGATTTGCTTTCAAAAATAATTGGCCAATCCTGTCTTTAGTTTCTTCCCGCCAACAGCTTCAGAACTCCCATACGACTTCAACTTATTTTTGTAACAAATTCTTTTAATACTTTGATAAAATCTAACTAAATCTCCACCGATAATCCTCATGATTAAATTTGGACCATTTGATCTTCTGCGCTAGTCCACATCTGGACCATACTAAGTGATCTATTGTGATCCTCTGATTTCGGCCAACCTTGGACCACACTTTCTGATCTTCTGATCTTCTGATCTCGGCCAACCTGGTCTAGCAAATTGATCTGCTGTGATCCTCTAATCTCGGCCAATGTTGGACCACACATTCTGACCTTCTGATTTCGGCCAACACTGGGCCATGGTCTGATCTTCTGATCTCGGCCAACACTGGGCCATATACTTAAATATGAACCATTGATCTGAACATCTTCCCTCTGATCTGGACCAATTCTAAACTGGTTATGGATTGAACTGAAATTAAATTTGGACAAATAATATTTCAGTATGGACATTTTACCTTCTGTTTTGGATCAGTTCTGGATCAAATCTGGAGATCATTTCTTCTGGTCTCGACTTAATTTCATACCCTTAACCATGCGATCTTCTGGTCTGGGTCAAATCTGGATTGATTCTCTTGTTCTGGACCCATTAACTTATCCTCTGATTAAGTTTGGATCAAGTATGGGTTGTTTATCATTTCACTGCCAGGCCATCTTCTGGTCAGAATAACTTCTGGACTAAGTCTGAATTATGATTCCTTCTGGTCTGGATCAAGTCTCCCTCTGCCAGGCTTCCCTCTGGTATGGTCCAGGTCTCCTTCTAACTTTGCTTCCTTCTGATCTGGGCCAGCAAAGATATCCTCTGGTAATTCCAGGATGCATCCTCTGGTACCTTCTAGATGTATTTACTGGTGTCTTCATCTTCTGCATCTGGAAACTTCATTTTCTGGTGGCATTTATTGTAATAATTCAAGGTTCAATATAAGATTACATGGAGTGCTTTTGTAAACATCAAAATCCTAAGTACTTAGAACCAACTTGGTTCCAACAATCTCCCCTTTTTTGATGATGACAAAACCTTAACTTATTTTTCTAGCTTGTAACTCGAAGACTTGAAGTATTCCCCCTCAGACCAATCTCTCCCCCTAAGTCTGATACTGACTTTTTCTTCTCCTTTTCAACTCCTTCTCTTTTCACTCTTTCTTTTCTTCTCTTCTCCTCTCCTTTTCAACTCCTTCTTTACTCTCTCTTTCTTTTCTCCCTTCACATTGCCTCTCCTTTTCAACTCCATCTTTTTTCACTCTTTCTTTTTCTCTCTTTATTTTTCTCTCTCCCTGTTTCCTCTTCTTTTAAACTTCTTCTCTATTCATCTCTTTCTTTTTCGCTCCTCCTTTCTTTTTATCTCTCTTTTTCTACTTATTTCTCATTTTTCTCTCTCTCCCCCTTTTTGTCATCAGCCAAAAAGAGGTCCTACTATTTTTGTATTTTTTTTTTGTTTTTCTATTTACAAATTACATAAAATAAAAGACATAAAATTAAAATTACAAGAAAATAAAAAAGAAACTCCTAAGAAGACTACTTGAGCTAGTCAGATATAGAGACAATGTTGAGATGCTTCTTGATGAACTCGAACCTATCTTCTGGTAATGCTTTGGTGAAGATGTCAGCCCATTGATGATCAGTGTCCACAAACTGGATGCTTAAAGTCCCTTTTTGAACATGGTCCCTAATGAAATGGTGTTTTATTTCAATGTGTTTGGCTCTAAAGTGTAAGATAGGGTTCTTGGTTAGGTTTATGGCTGAAGTGTTATCACAGAACAAAGGGATATTGGTTTCAAAGATGTTGTAATCTTCAAGTTGATGTTTCATCCAGAGTAACTGTGAACTGCATCCTACTACTGATATATACTCAGCTTCAGCTGTTGACATGGCAATTGTGCTTTGTCTTTTGCTTGACCAATAGATCAAATTATCACCTAAGAAAGTGCAGTTGCCACTTGTACTTTTCCTTTCCAACTTGTCTCCAGCATAGTCGGAATCACAAAAACCTTTTAGTTTGTAGGTGGGGGTTTTCTTGTATAACAGGGTAATTTTGGTGGTTCCTTTAAGGTATCTTAGAATTCGTTTGACAGCAGTTGAATGGGATTCCCTATGGTCAGCTTGAAAACGGGCACATACACAAACACTAAACAAAATGTCAGGTCTAGAAGCAGTTAAATAAAGAAGGAATCCAATCATACCTCTGTATGTTTTCTGGTCTACCTTTTGGCTGGTTTCATCTTTCTCAAGTGAGCAGGTTGGTGCATGGGGGTGGCCATAGGCTTACATTAACTCATTTTGAACTTTTTAAGAAGTTCTTTAGTGTATTTAGATTGGGGAATGAGTATACCTGATTTACCTTGATGAATCTGAATTCCCAGGAAGAACTTAAGTTCTCCCATCATGCTCATTTGGAACTCTTTCTGCATTAGATCAGAAAACTCTTTGCACAAAGTGCCATTAGTCGATCCAAATATGATATCATCAACATAAACTTGAATAATCAAAATATCATTTTTAATGGATTTCCTAAATAGAGTATTATCAATCTGGCCTTTATTAAATTCATTCTTAAGCAGAAAGTTACTAAGTCTGTCATACCATGCCCTTGGTGCTTGTTTTAAACCATATAAGGATTTTTTAAGTTTAAAAACATGGTCTGGAAAATCAGAATTTTCAAATCCAGGGGGCTGTTTGACATAGACTTCCTCACTTATGTAGCCATTTAAGAATGCACTTTTAACATCCATTTGATACAACATTATATCGTGATTAGCAGCAAATGATAAGAGAATTCTAATTGCTTTTAACCTGGCCACTGGAGCAAAAGCCTCAGTGTAATCTATACCTTCTTGTTGACTGTATCCTTGAGCTACTAATCTGGCTTTGTTCCTTACCACTTCACCTTTTTCATTGAGTTTATTCTTGAAAACCCACTTGGTTCCAATAATGTTTTTGTTTGGTCTGGATACCCGATCCCAAACATCATTCCTTTGGAATTCATTCAGCTATTCTTGCATTGCAAGTATCCAACCTTCCTCTGCCAAAGCTTCATCAACATTGGTTGGTCTGCATCAACTTCTGGAAGATCTGTAACAGCTTCTGATTCTGATAAATGAGCTTCTGGTTCTGGTAAATCTGTAACAGCTTCTGATTCTAATAAATCAGTTTCTGGTTTTGGTAAATATCCAGATTTCTCTTTTGAAGATTTGTCATGTGTTGCTGACTTGCTTGTATCCTCTACCTTTCCAGGTACTTCTATTTCTTCTGCTTCTACTTCTGCTCCCTTTGGTTCTGGTGAACCTGCACTATCTTTATCTTGCTTTGATTTGTCAAAATCAAGCAGTTTGTCATATAACATAATATAAATAATTTAAAAATGAACTTAATACAGCCAAACCATTAATTCTGCTTCTGGTGGTTTCTGCTTGTTTTTGAAATCACTGGAATGTTGTTTTTGCTGAAGTGTTCAATTCGTGTGAATCACCTGGTTTCTCTGACAGTTTGAAAATCTCTATGTTAACAGTTTCAGTTTTACTCTGAAAATCCTATTGCTTTTGATTTTCAGATTCCGAATATGTATGTTTTGTGATAACATGGTTTGGATGGGGGGATTTGAATTCCCTTCCAGGTTTGTAGTGTTGATGAATCTCACTGGAGTGTTTGAAGAACTCTGCTGATTATGGTTCTTCTCTTTCTGCTTTGGCTGATACACCATGTTCCTCTGGTGATTCTGGAACATGTTTTGGTTCTGGTAACATTGGTGAATATGGTGATTCTAATAACCTTGATGGTTCTGGTGATTCAGGTAGTTCTGATTCTGGTTCTGGTTCTGGTTATGGTTCTAGTGTTGGTTCTGGTTCCAGTTCCTGTGCCTTTGATACTAGTTCCAGTTCTGGTTCTGGTTCCAGTTCCTGTTCTGATTTTGGTTCTAGCGTTGGTTCTAGTTCTAGTTCCTGTACCTCTGATACTTGTTCCAGTTCTGATTTTGGTTCCAGTTCCTGTTCTGATTCGTTTGATATCTTTGATTTTTTCGTGTTCCTCCTATGATTCTGGTTCTGATAGGTATTGTGTTGACCAGTTCTTCTTCTACCAGAGTCACTTGGCTTCTGTTTGGTAGATGTTGGAACATAAACCTTCTTCTGCTTGTGCATTGCCAACATCCATTGTCCAGGCACCATTGTTGGTGTCTCTTTCTGGTTGCTCAGAATATCTGCAACATAGAAAATTTGATCTTTTGGTACCCAGAACTGATTGGGTCCAGGTTTGTTAGTTTTCACAACTCTCTGATCTTGTTCAGATATTACCATAGGACAAGATACTTCAGAGTGACCTTTCTTAGTAAAAACATCATAATGAACAGTTTTAGTATCAACAATAGTTTTTGTAAAACCAATACCTCTTTTCCCAATGTTACTGTTTCCATAAATCATATATGCATATTTACTTCTTTCCATTCCATTACAAATAAAGTTTTGAAAAAATTGGTCATGCATATCAAATTCACAAACAGTTTTGGAAGTGGAACAAATATTACTTTTGAGAGTTTGGTTTTCAGATTTGAATCTTGTAACTTCAGTTTTAAAATCCATGTTTTCAGTTGCATACTCAGAATTTCGATTCTTTAAAACTTGGACTTCTTTGGTTAGATTTTTCTTATCTTCCCTAAGAGTTTTCAGTTTTAAAGACATCTTATTGTTTGCATTTAAAAAGTCTTTTAAAGCCTAAATTAATTCAGATCTAGTGAGATCAGAAAATACCTCACTGTCTTCATCTTCTGATTTTGTTCCAGAGCCTGAGCTGTATCCAGAACTTGAGTTGGTATGAGCCATCAGAGCCAGAATTGCTCCCTCTGATGTACTTCCGGACTTGCTTGAATGACTGCTTCGATCATTCTTCCTTCTGCCTGTTTTCCTTCCTGAAATCGTGCCTTTATGAAGTCCAGAGGCAGACTTGATGTGTGCCATCTTTGCTGTTTCTGCCTCTTCTTCATCAAACGATTCTTCCTCTGATTTTGATGCATCCCAGGCTGCCATCAGACCCTTCTTTCTGAATCTGGAATTTTTCTTGTGCTGTTTGCCTTTTTCTAGATTTGGACATTCTGACTTGATATGTCCAGGTTCATTACATCCATAACAAACGATACTCTTCTTGTCAGGTTCTTCCTTTCCTTTGTTGTTATGTTTCTTCTTGAAGCTTCTTCTTTTCCTGTTTTCCCAGATCTTAACCATCTTTTTGGTTAAGTAGGCCATATCATCATAGTCACTGTCACTGTCCTCTGATTCTGATGCTGCCCTTGCAGCTTTCTTCTGTTTCGACTTCAGGGCCAGATTATTCTTCTTCTTTGGTTCATCTGCTTCTAGTTCTATTTCATGAGACCTGAGTGAGTTTATCAGATCTTCAAGTTTTAAGTTGTTCAGATCTATGGCTTGCTGAACTGCAGTAACCATTGGTCTCCACTTGGTTGGTAAGCTTCTTAGAATCTTCTTGACATGATCTGCTGTTGTGTAGCTTTTCTTCAAGACCTTCAGTCCATATATCAGAGTCTGGAATCTGCAGAACATTCCATCAATGTTTTCATCATCTTCCATCTTGAACATCTCATACTGTTTGACCAGTATGTTAGCCCTTGCTTCTTGAACCTGCTGGCTTCCTTCATAGGTCAGAACTAGACTGTCGAATATGCTCTTTGTTGTTTCTTTATCTGTGCATCTGTCAAATTCCTTGAATGTGATGGCACTGATCATGATGTTTCTGGACTTGTGATGCAGCTTGTATAATTTGCTCTGATCTGGTTTCATATCTTCCATGTCCAGTTCTTTAGTTGGATCTCCTGGAACAGTAGGTGCAATGTATCCTTTGACTACCAGCTTCCATAATTCAAGATCTTAAGATATGAAGAAACTTCTCATTCTGTCCTTCCAATACTCAAACCTTTCTCCATCAAACACTGCTGGTCTGTTGATGTTGCCTCCCAAATCATCTTTGGATTCTGCCATGTTGAACCCTTGGACCTTTCCTCAAACACTGTTAAGGGCTCAGCTGTGAGACCGAGCTCTGATGCCAATTGAAGGTGCAAACATGAGAAAGGGGGGGTTGAATTGTGTTTGACTAACTTGAATACTTTTTCTGTTTTTGCAGTTTTATAACAAAACTTGATGTATGAATAAAACAGAGTTAGCAGCGGATATAAAGTAAAATAAAAATACATAATTTTATACTGGTTCACCGTTAACGAGGCTACGTCCAGTCCCTTCACCTTGAAGGATTTCACTAATTCAAACCTTGAATTACAACAATACCACTGACCCTCCAAGTCAGTCTTCTCAAACAGTCTAATAATCTTAGACTTTTGAGGAATGCAGCACCTTGACTTCTTAAGTCAAGTCTTCTCCTACCAATCTGACAACCCCAGATTGTAGAAGGAATTACAATGCCTTGAATCTAATTGCCAAGTAATCTGCTACCCCTTCTAACTCCATTAGATTGTAGACTCTACATCAACAACTTAGATCTAACACAAGGGAAAAAAAACACGAGTGCTTGCTTCTGGAAAGCTGGAACTCACAATTAACCTCACTGAAAACTTGAGTTTTGCTTTTGGAAGTGTATGACTGTTTTGTGATTTTCGATGCTAAGTATTTTGCCTTGAGCCTCCTTTTATAGATGCAGATTAGGGTCTCTTCCAAGCTTAATTTCGAGCTGTATCTTGCTGCATTCTCTTGCAAAAATATCTTGACCAATCGGGCTTCACTGAAATAAAAAACATATATTTTTAAGCTTCAGATTTGCTTTCAAAAATAACTGGCCAATCCTGTCTTTAGTTTCTTCCCGCCAACAGCTTCAGAACTCCCATACGACTTCAACTTATTTTTGTAACAAATCATTTTAATACTTTGATCAAATTTAATTAAATCTCCACTGTTAATCCTCATGATTAAATCTGGACCGTTTGATCTTCTGCGCTAGTCCACATCTGGACCATACTAAGTGATCTGCTGTGATCCTCTGATTTCGGCCAACTCTGGACCACACTTTCTGATCTTCTAATCTTCTTATCTCGGCCAACCTGGTCTAGCAAATTGATCTGCTGTGATCGTCTCATCTCGGCCAATGCTGGACCACACATTCTGACCTTCTGATTTCGGCCAACACTAGGCCATGGTCTGATCTTATGATCTCGGCCAACACTGGGCCATATACTTAAATCTGGACCATTGATCTGAACATCTTCCCTCTGATCTGGACCAATTCTGAACTGGTTCTGGATTGAACTGAAATTAAATCTGGA
The DNA here is from genome assembly GCA_037974295.1 of Cicer cuneatum. Classification (NCBI taxonomy): domain Eukaryota; kingdom Viridiplantae; phylum Streptophyta; class Magnoliopsida; order Fabales; family Fabaceae; genus Cicer; species Cicer cuneatum. The sequence continues at coordinate 35,759,188 of JBBPBO010001984.1, read as the reverse complement.
CAAATAATATTTCAGTATGGACATTTTACCTTCTGTTTTGGATCAGTTCTTGATCAAATCTGGAGATCATTTCTTCTGGTCTGGACTTAGCTTCATACCCTGAACCATGCTATCTTCTGGTCCGGGTCAAATCTGGATTGATTCTCTTGTTTTGGACCCATTAACTTATCCTCTTATTAAGTCTAGATCAAGTCTGGGCTGTTTTCATTTCACTGTCAGGCCATCTTCTAGTCAGAATAACTTCTGGACTAAGTTTGAATTATGATTCCTTCTAGTCTGGATCAAGTCTCCCTCTGGCAGGCTTCCCTCTGGTCTGGTCCAGGTCTCCTTCTGACTTTGCTTCCTTCTGATCTGGGCCAGCAAAGATATCCTCTGGTAATTCCAGGATGCATCCTCTGGTACCTTCTGGATGTATTTTCTGGTGTCTTCATCTTCTGCATCTGGAAACTTCATTTTCTGGTGGCATTTAATGTAATAATTCAAGGTTCAAAATAAGATTACATGGAGTGCTTTTGTAAACATCAAAATCCTAAGTACTTAGAACCAACTTGGTTCCAACAAGCATGACTGAAAAACATCTTAAAACTTTTTATTTATTTATAAATTCTCTGATATTGAGCTTTGTAACTCACTATATTGTTGGGGTGATTTTTTTAGATGTTAGCATTAAAATTTAAAGAGTATATTTGGATTGCTTCTCAGTTGTATTCCAAGATGTTTTCACAACATATTTTATTTTACTTTGAAAACATTTCAAATTTCAAAAGAAAAATACTCAATTTTGTGAAAAACCTTGTTTAAAAGATAAGGGGGGGGTTACAATTTACAATTTTCCTCAAGAATATTGGAGACCAAAAATCATCTTCATGGTCCCTTCAAATATCGAAACCCCTTTGGTCAATATGGATATGATACAAGAACTACGAGATCTATTCTTGTTGAACCTAAAGGGTATGTCTTATTTGTTTGTATTGATTATGAAAAATTATCATTTTTTGTTAATCTTTTAATGTATTTGGAAATTTTAAAGATAAATGTAAGAAATACTACCACAACCATTGAAAAATTGAAACTCTTGAAGAAGTTGTAGTTGCTAAGTAGATGGGCAAAAAACATGTCCATAAAAACATTGTTGTCCAAATCAGTGTAGAAATTGAGGGTATACGCAAAGTATGTTATGATTCTATAACTCATTTTGTCCTTAATTCTCCTTTATTGATCACATTAGCAACAATGAGTTAGGTGGCAACACAATTACTCATGAATTCTCCCCTATCAATCAGGAAAAAATTTATAAAAATCATGATAAAGTTTCTGATTCAGACTAATTGACTTTTATCTCCAGAGGAATGTCATGAGGAAGTAGTAAAGATTAACCCTCTTAAGATGTTGAGACTAATGATCTATTAAATAACAACAAGATTGTTAATGATATTCTTACTGTAACTGTTTATGATTTGCATTTTCTAAAAGAAGTTTTAATAAATAATGAAGATTTTGTTGAAACATCTTTAACAACAATTGATCTTGTTGGTGAGCTGAAAGGATCCCCAATGTCAAACTTTAATGTAAATGTCATTCATGATATTCGGGTTTTAGGACTTTTGAGTGGTGATGGAAAAGAAACAAGAAAAATTAAGTGATCAAAGTGACTTCTCTATGACTATCTCTAAATTTAAGAGAAAGATATTACTAATAATATCTTTTTACAAATTTGCTAATAATTAATTAGTCTTTACATTAAATATCTTTTGATGACTTCTTTTCATTTAGTTTTTTGTAAGAAATTTGTATGGTTGTTTTCTTTCCTCTTGAGTTTAGTTTTGCCCCTCCAATTATTTTTTCTTTCTTTTTCTTTTTTACTAATATATATTCTAGCTTACCATTTTTTTAAGTTATATAAAATTACTCCTATATGAAATAATATACTAGTTTTTAAATTTATTTATCATTTCACATTATTTTTTTTTTATAATTTAATATTAATTATTAATTTTAAAATTTTAATATATTTGAAATTTTATATTATTTTTATAATCATAAATGAGAAAAAACATTATATGTTATCTTATTAATTTCTATCTTACAATCTACCAAATGATAATAATTTAAATAGAGATAGATTACTTTCAAAAATAAAAACTAGAGATGAATTATATGATAGAATTTAATTGTTATATACCATAAAAAAAATTTATACCGTAAACACATCACAACCATTCACGAGCATATATAACTTTAAATGTAATTATAGTAATAATTCAATATCTTTAATAATTTAACGGTTGTGATTGTTTAACTGTTTAATTAAAAATTTATTCTGATATATATGAGTTAAATCCTATATTATGATGTAATATGATCACTTTATCATATTACTCATCAAAATTTGATTGAACATTAAAACATAATATAGTTTTTTCTATCTTATCTTTTTTATCCTCATCATCAAATTAATTCTCAATTGGTTATAAAAAAATCCTCAATTGAAATATAGTTGAATTGTCCGTTTTTTAAAAAAATAAAAAAAGTTACCGTTAGATATTTATGGAGGGTAACATAAAAAGATATGTATTTTTAGGCAATAAAAAAGATCTAACGAAGATATATCTATCATTAGCTGTTCCTTAATTAATTGGATTTGATTGAATCAACTCTTGACTAATTGATATGCTATTAACGAGGAAAAATATTTTTGTGGATCTTACTCGGTGCCATCATTCATTATAAATTACACACCCACTTTCAATAAATCAATCAACTATTTCTTGCGTATTCACATTGAGAAACCTTTCTTCTTCTCTTAAAGTTTTCTTCTTCTCTAAATTTGTTAAGTGATATCAACATCCTTCTACGCTTTTCCTTAAGTCAATCGAAGTGAAACATCATGGTTCATCTACCGCTTTGTCGTAATGGTTGTGGTTTCTACGGTTCTGCTGAAAACAAATACTTTTGTTCAAAGTGTTACAAAGATTGCATCGAAGAAAACAACACCAATGCATCAGAAATTGAAGGTCCTATTCTTGGTTCATCATCTCCTTCTGAAAAACAGAATATTTCAGAGAGCTCTGTAACTGATGTATGTGCAGCTATTGATTCTATTACTCTCACAGACACTACAACCATCAAGAAGAAAAATAGGTGCAACAGTTGCAACAAAAAAGTTGGAATAATTGGATTTGAGTGTCGTTGTGGAGATGTATTTTGTGGAAGACATAGATACCCAGAAATACACTCATGTAATGTTGATTGGAAAAACATTGGTCGCCAAATGTTGGCAAAACAAAATCCAAAATGTGTTGCTGACAAATTAGATTCAAGGATATGAACAAATACAGATTAGCTTTTGATTTTCTTTCTTTGTCAAAAGTTGTAAATCTTACCACTCTTTATGAATTTCTTGCTCATTGTTAGTTAGTGCGATTTTTCTGATACTGTACTAGTCATTACAATTTGTTATAAAAAAAAAAAAAAACCATCACATTTTGTATGTTTTCTTGTTATTATCGATTCGTTTTGATCTTCTTAATGGGTATAGTACTTGTCCTTCCATAAGGAATTGCACATTGTATGTTATTACGCTTCTAAAGTTAAGGTAGAAGAGTGATGAATTTCACAACGTTTCTAGTAACGCGGCAGTATTTTTTTTTATCAGTAATAACATGACAATATGATCGGTACTAAAGCCAAATAATGATAAAACTTTTCCAAAGAAACAAAATGCAAGCTTATACGGAATACAAGCAATCTTATGATTTGTCTATATATGATATAATATATTATAACATAGACTTTATTTAGTCTAAAATGGAAGAAAACTTCAACTTGATGTTTCGAATTCTTGGTGTACATAATCTTTACAACTATTGGAATTGAAAAATTCAAAAGCTACTGTATGCCTCTTAGAGATACATAACAATATAATAAAATAGATAAGCTTTATATCCAAAAAGCTCCGCAAAGTAGTCGGTGAATCCTACAAAATAGATATGTTTTAAATGGCATTCACTTCCGTTTATATTATGATATGGGAATGTCCAAGAGGAAATAAGGTGAAGGGCTATTGCAAAGGGTCCAGGAACAAACATTGGTGCAAATTCACCACTTTCCACATTGAAATCTGTAGACAAGCTGTGAGTTTTTTTTACACCCTTACACATTTGTTCTACCTTTCCTACTGCAGTTTTCTGGGCTTTCCTGTACTCGGCAAATGTCAGAGCTTTTCTTACATCTTCTCCACTGCGCCACTGAGCATCTACAGCAGCAAGTTGAAGCATATTACTTGTGAAGTGGGGTTTGGATTTGCTGCAATTGGCTGCAATGCAGTCAGCACATCTGAACCGTTCAATCTAAATTTGACATTTTCGATATGCCTTGCTGCACTCTACAGTGCAGTCGGGGGAGCCGACTGTAGTGAATCCGAGCTTGTGTGAAGTGGGGTGGATGTGAATGCTTAAGAAGTTAAACCATTGCTTAGTTTTAATTTAAACAAAATTTTGCCACTAAAGTAGAGAAGGCTTCCTATATAAGAATGCAAACAGGGTGAAAGATAAGCAAGACGTTAACCAATCTTCATTTGTGTAACACTCCGAGTTTAAAACACAGGCGAGTGTATTTTTTTTTTTTTAAAATAAATAAAAGGAACTCTTTTTTTCAAAATTTTTAATTCAAAAGAATTAAAATCAATTCAAATTAGAAGTTGTTCGACGTCGTAATCCAAAATAGAGAAGTAATTAAATAATTACATCAAGATTAATCAAGTAAATTATTTTTGGGAATTTAATTCTTCAAAACATAACAAAATAAAGATACATTCAACAGCTGTATCCTGGACCCACCAAAATATTATCAGAGTGCGGAAAATATTAGCGGAAAAGTTATACAATAATTCCCAAAATAACCAATTACATTTCCCAAACTCAAGACCCTATACAAAAGTCTAGTCTGATCATGCACTAAGCTACAGTAGCACGGTCTACACCGCATCCTCTGCCAGTCCCGTCTTCACCCAGCTGTCCGCCCCTCTGCGTGGTCTACAAATACTCCGTACGTAAAGATCAGGGGAAACTAACGACGTTTCCGTCGTTAGTGTAACCGTTGGTAGGACAGGTTTGGGTATCATATGAGGGCAAAGCCCAATTTCCACAATAATAGTAAAGGGTCACCGACCGAAATTAACAATTAACACATAGCATTTATATCACAGTAACAAATATATCCATGGCATATATATAACAATGATGATAAATAAGGATGCTCAATTTGAAATTTCATGACATGTATGCCTTTTCAAAACAGCAACCAATTAATATGGAAAACATGTAAGTACAGGCAACACTTCAGCAATCACAATCATTTATCAGAAATTCAGATTTTCATAAAGTACTTACACACAACCATTTCCAATCATCAACATATACCCAAAATCGTGACCCACCGGTCAATCACCCCGATGCAATATGTATATGCTCATGTATTCAACTTCTTGGAATTACCAAGGTGCAGTCGCTCAACAGACCAGCTTAATTTTAAATATGTTTGACTTTAACGACCCTCAAGACCAGGGTGCAATCGCTCAACAGATCAGCACCAGTGCAGTCGCTCAACAAACCAGCACTCGTGCAATCGCTCAACAGACCAACACGTTTAACATATACCAAGGTACAATCGCTCAACAGATCAGTACCAATGCAGTCGCTCAACAGACCAGCACTCGTGCAATCGCTCAACAGACCAGCATTCGTGCAATTGCTCAACAGATCAGCACGTTTTTGCGCATTTCAGGGTACAGTCGCTCAACAGACCAGTACCAGTGTAGTCGCTCAACAGACCAGCACTCGTGCAATCGCTCAACAGATCAGCATGTTTACGCATTACTCTGTGGCCCATTGCGGGTACCACCTGACTATGCAGTGCATGAATATGCAATGTCTTCTCTTCACTGAAAATATTATGCATTATCTAAAAAACTCAGCCCTTCCATCATTTCCCCAAAATATCTCAACACAATTATTTTCATCATCATCACATCAATAATTAAACATTCAAGCAATCCCATCATTATCACTTTACATTATCTCAAAATTCCATTCTTAATTATCATAAGTCTTTCCAATGTTTACCCAACTCTTTAAATACATAAAACAGTGTTTAAAACTGGGATTTCTGGAAAACCACGAATCTGTATTCGAATACAGCTTCATTGTATTCGAATACAGAAGCCAAAAACAGGGCAGAATTAACACTCTGTATTCGAATACAGAGGCAGTCCCAGTGCACAAAACAGCATTTTTCACTACATCAGTAAAGTCTCAAAAACTTCATCATTACCACTTCAAATACGACAGGGTCGTAGCCGAATACAGAGGCTAAGTTAGAAGCAAAATCCTTCATCTGTATTCGAATACAGAGGCCCGTATTCGAATACAAGTTTGAAAACTTGAGTAAAGTAGAAGCTTGGCAGGCTGTATTCGAATACACTCATGTTGTATTCGAATATACCTTCGAATTCAGTGAAATTTTTCCTGAGACTTCAACACATTTTCAAACTGTTTCCTTTTGAAAAACCAACAAAACCAAAACAGATTCAGCATTCTTTTGAACCACAAAACTCAGGCATTTTTCATCAATAACAACTTTTCCAGAAAAACACTTTCATCATTTAAAATCCCTTTTCATTTGAAAACATCAGCAACACCAGAATCACTCAAAAGCAGAAAGTCAACCACAACAAAACAGACATTTATCAACGTTTACATTTTGATCATTTCCATAACAACATGCACAATGCTTTCCAATATTCTCACACCACCATAATAATAATGCAAAGCATTTCCAGCTTTCTCACACAAAACTAAACAACATTAATGCATTCAGCCAAACAACAACCATCACATAGCAGCAAAACACCAACAGAATGCATTTTCGCATTTTATAACAACAAGCACAACAGTTTTGTAAATATGCATTTTGATCATCTTCAGAATAACATGCAAGACATTTTTCAGTTTTCCCACACAAACAAAACAACATTAATGCATTCAGCCAAACAGCACTCATCACAGAATCATCAAACATCAACAGAATGCCCTTTTCCATTTTTTTCAAAATATCATGCAAAACAGTTTTTCTTCAAACAATGATGAAACATTATTAATGCCATAATAGTATGCATTTACAGCCCTAATGCAAACTAGAAAGTGGAAGATGCCCCTTACCCTTGTTGCGTTTCTGCTACTGTTCACGTTTCTGCGTCAAAATCGACGAAACTCCCGCTCGCGTTCGCTGCTACGAAAATGGGTTCTCTAGCTCCGTAATGATGAGGAGAACAACTTTTGTTCTGGGGGTTTTCTGGTTTGGTGCTTGGATTTCCAAGTAATATCACTTTTGAGGAACTCCCCTTTTTTTTTGTCGTGAAACAGAAAATAGAATGGAAGAAGGAGGAAGGTGAGTACTGTTACATGCAGTAAGGGAGGAGGAATGGGTTTCTGACTTTGCCTTTCCTTCTCACTCCTATATATAGGCTTGTGTGGGTGCTACCTCACCCGACACTTGTCTGATCCTCAGCACTTAACCAGTCTCGTCGCAATTAGCCGATAATCCCTTAATTAACTGTCCGATAATTTAATTACTCGTAATTAAATTAATTTACTCTTTATCCAATAATTTTAATTCATCTTCTCAAAAATAAATATTTATATATATATATATATATATATATTCATTCAAACATACATATATTAAATATTTTACAAATATCCCCAAAATACTCTTAATATTAATTCCATAAATTAATTTTAAATTTACGAGTCTTATAATTTGTATCCACTAGTTTCCATGCATTTAGATTAAGGAAAAAAGGATGCATTGGGTAATAAGTAAATTCAATAAAACAATGGCGGTCAATATTATATATACCTTCCAACTCTTCCTTATCCACATTAATTTCGAGGGTTTTAGCATATGCAAAGAATCCAACCATCAGTTGGCATGGCATGCTGTTTGGTCCAACTAGAAACCCAACAGAAAAGAAAGTATTAACATACAAAAGACGGGAGAATCATTTATAATTTTGATGGGAAAAGAGAACACAAAGTATGTGTTAATTAAGTACATTAGACTACCTTACACTTAACTACTTTTGAAAGCTTACTACATATGACAAAATATTACAATATTCATGAATTGTAGCCTACTTTGAATATGATCAGAACACCACACAAGTGATTAAATTGCTTGTTATATTATAATAAAGTAAGAAATAGTGTATCCCCAAAAAGATCCTGAAGTAAGGTGATAATTAGGAGATAAGATTTTTTTAACATTTACTAATAGCCAGACCTAATTAAGCAAAAGAAGGAATTGGAATGTAATTGCATTTACAGTTAAGACTTTTAAAGTAAAACCATCAATTCATTAATAAAGGCATGATCTGAGTAATCAAAATCATCTTCAAATAGTACACATATCCTGTAAGATTTTCTGTTAGATGTTTATAACAAAGTTTTTCATATGTTTATCTCACACATATAGGACTCAGAATTTTCAAATAATGAAAATGGATTTATTTACTGAAATGATGAGCTTCAAGCTCTTAAAATTGAGGAAAACAGAAATGGAAATGATAAACCAGAGTTCTACGAACCCCTAAACCAGAGCTAAGCTCCTGACCAGAGAATTTCTTCTCCTAATTGTATACTACTTTTTTACTAGATTTTCTTACTATCTTTCCCCCTTTCTTATAACCAAAAATCCCATTAACTCTTCTTCCCTTCCTTCTGCACTCTCCTAGAAATGAGCTTACGTGGATTGGGCCTAGGTGTTCTATCACATACATACAATGGAAAAAAAATAACAGTATAAAACCTAAATTAAATGAAAGTTATGTAAAAGGTTATACTAGGCTGTTGGAACCAAGTTGGTTCCTTCACTTAAAGTTTTGATGTTAACAAAAGTATTTTATGAAAATAACATATTTGACTTAGAAGAAGAATGAAAAATGTCACCAGAAGAATAGATCAGAGGATGACGTTACCAAAAGCAGTAATCAGAGGATGACGTCACCAGAAGCAGAAATCAGAGGATGATGTCACCAAAGGATGTCATTAGAAGATGACGTCACCAGAAGTAGAATTCAGAGGATGACGTCACCAGAGGATATTATCAGAGGATGATCACCAGAAGATGGTCATCAGAAGATGGTCATCAGAGGATATCACCAGAGGATATCATCAGAGGATATCATGAGAGGAATCTGTCAGAGAAATATGCTCAAAAAAGAATCTGAGAAAAATGTTCAAAACAGAATCTGAGAAAAATTCTCAAAACAGAATTGGAGCAAAAGACTCGAGAAATAGAATCTAGCTGAAAGTATGCTCAAAACAGAAGCGGAGCAAAATGCTCAAAACAGAATCGAAGCAAAAGACTCAAAACAGAATCTGAGCAAACTACTCCAGAATATTCTCAAAACAGATTAATTGAAATATACTTCAGAAGTAAAGCATTAGTGAGCAAAAGACTCAAAACAGAATCTGAGCAAATTACTCCAGAATATTCACAAAACAGATTAATCGAAATACACTCCTGAAGTAAAGCATCAGTGAAGCCCTAATTTCAACTATAAATAGACGCTTAATGCTGAAGAATAAAGCATCGAAAACCACAAGAACTGAAGCTTAAATTGAACATTATCTGAGAGTTCAAAAGAGAGAAACACAAATGTGAAAGAGCAATATTTTCCAAGTGTTTTTCAAGAGAGAAACACAGTGCAACAATCAGCTTTTCAGAAGCAACAAAAGTGTGCAAGAATCAGTGCAGCAAACAACATTCCATAAGCAACGTTGCAAAGTTCCAAACCTTTATTATATAACCCGATAGTGGTGTAGATTCCTTCTTCAATCTGGGGTTGTCAGATTGGTAGGAGAAGACTTGACTTGTAGAGTCAAGGTGTTGTTATCGTTCCTCAAAAGTGTGGGGTTGTTAGGCTGTTTGAGAAGACTTGGCTGGTTTAGTCAATGTGTTGTTGTTCCTCAAAAGTCTGGGGTTGTCAAACTGTTTGAGAAGACTTGGCTGGTATAATCAAGGTGTTGTTGTTCCTCAAAAGCCTGGGGTTGTCAGGCTGTTTGGGAAGACTGACTTGTAGGGTCAGTGGTGTTGTAATAAAAAGGAGTTTGAATTAGTGAAAAGACCTTCTGGAGGAAGGGACTGGACGTAGCCTAGTTAACGGTGAATCAGTATAAATCGCTGTGTTTTTATGTTGTTATTATCTGCTGCTGAGTCTGATTAATTATCCATCAAATAACTCACATCAACATTAAACAGAACAGCAAAAGTAATCAAGTTTGACAAACACAATTCAACCCCCCTTCTCGTGTTTCCACCTTCACAGGCCATGACTAAGAACTGTGATATACAACTTCTCCCACTTCAATACCAGTCTCCTCACATATTTCTCTTCTCACAGCCTCCTCCAAGCTTTCTCCTGGCTAGTACCCGGAGATAAACTAATAAATTTTTAAAAATATAGTGATAAAAGATTACAAATACAACTAAAAAGAAAACATCCATGCGTACTAAAATTTAATCTCAAGCCAGATTAATACTGTTTTAATGACATGTTCTTTCCTTTCATAAAAGAAGGTTTAAACTTTTGACAGTTCAAAACCTAATAAATACGCATCTATATTAGTTTAGTTTGGTTTTGAAAAATAAAATAAAATTTCTTATTATTTAGTCAAATTCATGCATGTGATAAACCAAATATTGCTCACCACTTGAACACAGGATACTTCCCCAATTAAAAGGATGAAATGAAATTTAAGAATTTCGCAATATAAATCAGGAGATTTTGCAATCTCAAACAGAAAATTGTGACTTAGTAAAAGATATATTATTGCCATTATGGTAGCCAAATAGTTAGTACACCAATTCAAATTAGCATTCCCTATATTTTGTCAAGTTAACCAGATCAATAAGTCTGATTCATGTTATGAAAGGCACAGTTTGAGAAGTAAGTGGGATCAGCAAGAAGAATCAAATCATACCATTTATGGCAGGATATATCCTCACAAAATTCTTATCATTAAACATTCTTATCGGCATTGGCTGCCACAAAAGTTACTTTGGTCGATTGGGCCGCCACAAATGCACTCTTGGTGGCTAATATTTATAATTGCTTTCTAAATTTTCTCTTTAAATTTTCTTTCTACCTTTTTTCTACAAACATTTTCTTTCTATGGTTTCTCGCATTTGATTGATTTCTTACTTCTCTCTTGTGTTACCGTCGGTCTTTCGATTATGTTTTGTTTTTTAATGTTAATTTTTTATTTGATTATTATTTAATTAATATTATTTAATTTTCATTTAGACAATGGTGTTATTGTATTGATTGTGAAATTTTTATTTGTTCATAAGTTTCAAGTCAGACACTACTTTATATCAACTTAGTATGTAATGCATTTTAAATATAGATTAATATTTTATATATTTAATACTAAAAAAATTTTAAATGTTTATAAATTATTTTTAGAACGTTAATATATATTTTTAAAATGTCAAATATATTATTTTTAAAATCGGTTATAATACTACTTTTAAGGTTTAATGTTAGTAAGATTTGTTAAAAAAAGTGTTTGTCAAATATTTATATTGTAAATTTTTTGCTAAAATTAAAATGTAGTTATTTTTTAAAATGTTGATAAAATATTATTGTTTTTATTATAGTTATTTTTGTTTTAATATGTTAGTAAAATATAATTTTATTAAGAAATTATAATTTTTTTCAACAACAAAATAATAATTATGAAAAAGAAAACAAACTTATAATATTGAATTATGAAATATGTAATATTATACATATAAAATGATTTTATATTACTTTCAAAAGTCATAAAAGGTTCGTATTTCAAAATGTTAGCAATTTGTTAAAAAAATAGAAACTGGGTTGTTTAAATATACATGATAAATAAAATTTTAAAACAACTACGAAACATAATTATTTTAATGTACTTATATTGTTTAAAACATTAGTAAAATTAATGATATTAAATTTTAATAATTTTTGTTGTTAGTCGTTAGATACAGTTGTAGTTTAGTTTGTACAAAAATTTATATATTTTTATAGTGCCTATTTTGGTTCATATATTGTTTATAAATGTTCCCTTAAGTAATATATAAAGTATGTCACAAATTATTATTTAGTAATTTGTAGTAGTTGTCACTAATAATAAAATAATACTTTTGAAAAATAAAGTATTTCGTATATAAAACATTGATCTAATTAATGATCGTGTTAAAGAGTTTCTCAATGTAGGGGATGAGATGTCCATGTTTTTTATGTCAATGTAGACGTTTTAAGAGTGCACATAAAATAAGACTGCATTTATATGAAGATGGATTAATGCCTAACTACTGGGTTTGGACTAATCACGGAGAAGAGTATCCGGCGGCATCGAGTTCTATGTACGTGTGGAGAATAACGTAGGTGATTCAAGTAGTATCAACATGTTAGGTGTAGATTATTATAATTATCAACACTTTGATGTGATGAACCATATGATTTCTGTTCTTGTTGGGGTTATTGTCATTCAATGAAGATCCATTTGACGATACTGATGGACTTTCAAATGAAGAAGCTAAGATATTTTATGGTTTTTTGAAAGAGAAAATAAACCATGTTTGAAGGATCTCTAAACTCAAAGTTATTGATGTGTATTAGAGTTTTAGGTCTAAAGTCTTAATTTCATGTTCCTAATTTAGTTTTAGATTTGATAACTAAAATGATGCAAGATGCAACACCTGTTAGAGATGGTTTGCCGCAATTATTACGATGCTAAACAATTAGTGTCGAAGTTAGGATTAGGTGTCAAGAGGATTTATTGTTGTGTTAAAGGTTGCATGTTGTATTACGACAACAAATTTGGCATAAATGATGCCAATTTAGTTGAATGTAAGTTTTGTCAACAATCATGGTATCCCCTAGGGAATAACTCTAGAGCAAGTAAGGAAAACCAATATGAAGGAATGCAATGTTTTTTTCTTCTACATATTGTATCAAGATTGGAGAATGTTTGCATCAATGCAAACTGTAGGAAAGATAGTGTGCCATTATAAGAATAGAAGAAATTCAAGTGAGTTGTGGCATCCATCTGATGCTCAGGCATGAAAACAATTTGATCAAATGCATCCTGATGTGTGTTAGATCCATGCAATGTAAGACATGGATTATCCTTAGATGGATTTACACCATATATACAAGCATCATAACCTTCTTATTCTTGTTGACCGATTATTGTTACTCCATACTATCTTCTTCATGTTATGTGTATCTCTAAACCTTACATGTTATTGGCTGCCGTAATACCAGGTCATTCTAATCGTACAACTGGTACTGATATTTATTTACAACCTTTGATTGACGATTTGAAGAGGTTGTGAAGTGGTGTCATGACATGTGATATTGCTCGAAAACAAAATTTTATGACGAGAGTTGCATTGATATGGACCATTAATGATTTCCCCGCTTATGGGAAGGCATCGTAGTGTGACTCGCATCATAGGTTATTACCTGTTGATGATATACCAAAGGTACAAGTTGTTGATGGTGGGGCTTCTAAACCACAAGGTTATGGAAAATGGCACAATTAGACAAAAAAATGTATTTTTTGGGATCTGCCATATTGGAAAGATAATCTTTTGAGGCACAATCTCGACGTTATGCATATCGAGAAAAAATTATTTGACAACATATTTAAAACTGTGATGAAGGTAAAAGACAAGAAAAAAGATAATGACAAAGCTAAGAAAGACATAGGTCTATATTGCAGACAGCCAAATTTATTATTGGTGGAGCACAATGGAAAAACTCTAAAACCCTATGCGAATTACACTTTATTTGTTGGAGAAACCAAATCCGTTTGTCGTTGAATTAAGAAGTTGAAGACAATTGATGTTTATTGTTTTGATATAACCAGATGTGCCGAGGTAGAAAATGGGAGGATGCATGGGAATAAAAGTCATAATTGCCATGTTTTATAGTGTTCACTTCCTATTGCCTTTAGTGTTTTTCCGTCACATGCCTTATTGAATTGTGTTTGACATAGTTGATAACTTTTTTGCTAATTTTATGAAGGCTGGTTGGTTTTTATGAATTACTTAGATAAGAAGCAATCGGGTTCATAGGTGGAAAACAATGAAAGCTTAAATAATTGGACACATAGATTTATCCTGGTTCACCACTAACTTGGCTACATCCAGTCCCCTCATTCAGAAGGCTTTAATCCACTAATTCAAATACCTTGAATTACAAAGCACCTAACCCTGCAAACCAGTCTTCCCAAACAGCCTGACAACCCCAAACTTTTGAGGAACTAACCACCTTGGCCCTACAAGCGAAGTCTTTTCTAACAACCTGACAATCCCTGATTGAAGAAGGAAATAAACCACTATCCGTTTGGATACAAAATATTGGAACTTTTAAGTGTTTGCTTCTTACAAAGCTGATAATAATAATGCTCACACTCTAAGAAAAAACACTTAGAAAATAATTATAACTTGAACAAATGTTTCTCTATTTGAACTCTAAGATAAAATTGAAATTTTGAGCTTATGAGTTCTTCAACTCTTTTCTGATTTTCGATGATCTTTTTTTTCAGTCTTGAGTATTTATTTATAGATAAAATTAGGGCTTTGATTTATTCCTTGTTTAATTCTGAATTGTATCTTTATTCCTAGAGTGGTCAACAATGATCTTATTCAAAAATAGTTCTGAACAAGATGCTTTTTGATAATATGTTCTTTAGCCTATTCTTTATTTCTGAATCCAATCTGAGCAGTTCTTCTAGATTGATTATGTAAGTATTTTGTTCATATTGAGTTTGTAAATTCTTCAGATTGATTCTGTTTGTACTTAGTTCAAATTGAGTTTGTAAATTCATTCAGATTGATTATATTAGAATTTTGTTGTAGATACATCTTGATCAAATCTTCTTCAAGTAGACTTTCTTCAATTATAAATCTGAATCAAATGTTGTTTTAGATTTTCTTCAAAAACATGAATCTTCTTTCATACTTTGTGAAGTCAAATATATTGTTCTCATAAAATACTTATATTATCATCAAAACTCTAAGTATAAAATCAACTTGGTTCCAACACTTATTGAAGTTCCTTTAGTGCTTACCTACCCCGTGAAACAATACATTTTTATTCTCATTATTTCAACTACGACACATTGTCACCATTGAATGGAAGAAACAATACTGATAATGTTATACATCATCCACATGCTTTATCAATCTTTTGTGTCTAGTCGTCACGCTGGTAGGGATATGTTGATATTTTGGCCACGTGAAAAAGTATTTAATGCAACACATGTTCATGTATTGATTAATAGCACTGAAGTTATATCTTACATTGAGTATGTTTTATATCTCTCTCGATCTTTAATTTATTTATTTAAATTAATATTGACAAAGCATAGTAATTTAATTTTAATAAACAACATATATATGATCATTGGTCATGGCATTTTTAATTCGGGATATTATTCTATTGATATAAATTCCAATTTCCAATCATGGTTTCTTTGACACCCTAAACCCCAAAACAACATATATAGTAATTTATACTATATTTTTTTGATCAAAATTCGCAGGAGATAAAGAAAATATGTTTCCAAGAAAATAAGAACTTTTTTATAATAATTTAGGATATCACGTTCCTCTAAATACATATGTAAAAATTCAACTTTATTCCTTAATTAAAATAGTACAATCTCAACAAACTTGACTTAACTATAATTTCTTGAATTAATTCCAAAAACTTACTAGTACTTATAAGGTTTTCATAAAAAAGTCTTTTCTAATTAAACAAGTGAAAGTAAAATACAAATTACAACTCTTAATTCCCGGTATCACCTATTAGAGCGGGGTTTCTCCCAAATTTGAACCTCAAGACTCATTAACCTGTAATAAATGCGATTTCGCAAACGCAGGGCCAAGCCAGTCAAACACAAACAATGAAGGAGGTGAGTTTCGAAATCATGTTGATAGTATAATATAAGTAAGAAGAACACGCAATTAATCATAATAAACCGTATCATTATACCAATATTCTTTCAAGGAAAAACATCACATTATAAAGTCAAAATCACTCAAGAGAAATCAATACATTTCACTATAACATCAAATCTTATGAGAGAAATTATCATTGCACACGATACATATTAATCACAACAAAACAATCACAAGAAGATTCAATGCTATACATGAAGTTAGACTCTACTTCACAATGAGATACCATTCTAACTCGGAAGTACTTGGTTATCAGGTTTGATACTATGCCACCATCCCGGTGGACGGACGATTCAAATTGGGCTTGTCCTCATAGATCCTCTCAACTCAACCTAAGACACAAATACGCGACAATCGAGGTAAACATGTGTTGCATGGTAGCTCCCGACATTTGGAGTGCTACCTCTAAGTCACCTAGGAATTCCCCACCCGAATACCTCCAAGGTCTAACAATCTTGCCCTAAGGCTCAACAACAGACCGCCACGATTTGGCTCATTCAGTTGTACTTCTCCGAAATCACTAGGCTTGTCAGACCCTACCTATATGGTGACAAATTAATCTCCACTTCAAAAATTCACATCAACTTCAAATATTCCCAACATTTATTTTCTCCCCTCGTTAGCCTAGACTACTCCATTAAGAGCATCATCTTTAGCACAGTTGGAATAATCACTATTTCATCAATTATGGGATACTTCACTATTTTCATCACAATTTTATAACATCATTAATCATACATAATCATGATCATCATATAAACTCTCACAAATTTATAACATCACTATCATCAATCAAACATCATCATTATCATCACATAAACAAACATCTTACAATGCATCCATCTTTTATTATCACATCACATAAATTCATCTAATCAAACATATACACATAACTTCATTCGACATCCAATATCACAATAATATCAAATATCAAATACCACACAATTATAGAAAATTAAATCAATCAACACCTTATAAACATTTTAATCTCACAATCATCATATTTTCACATTAATTAATTTATCTCTCAAAGGGCTACTGCTGTACGTAGCGAGCCCTATATGAATCGTTGGGAAATACGGTTTTCCCGTTCATCTCACAATATATTATACTCATGAATTCAAACGCTCTCTCACCCCTTACCTTACTTAAACGCTTTCTCTAACACAGAAATCAATGAAAGTTTTCAACAGCAACCGTAGATCGACAACGTACTGAAGGTGCAAACACAAGAAGGGGGGGTTGAATTGTGTTTGACTTAACTTGAATACTTTTCCTGTTTTTATACTTTTAAAACAAAACTTGATGTATGATTAAAAACAGAGTTAGCAGCGGATAAAAAGTAAAAATAAAACTCACAGTTTTTATACTGGTTCACCGTTAACGAGGCTACGTCCAATCCCTTCACCTTGAAGGATTTCACTAATTCAAACCTTGAATTACAACCTTTATACTGACCCTCCTAGTTAGTCTTCTCAAACAGTCTAACAATCCTAGACTTCTTTGAGGAATGCAGCTCCTGTCTTCAGCCAATCTGACAATCCCAGATTGTAGAAGAAATCACAACACTATGAATCTAATTGCCAAGTACCTGCTACCCCTTCTGACTCCCTTAGGATTGTAGACTCTACTTCAACAACTTAGATTTAACACACAACACTATGAATCTAATTGCCAAGTAACCTGCTACCCCTTCTAACTCCCTCAGACTGTAGACTCTACTTCAACAACTTAGATTTCACACAGTGGAAAGAAAATAACAAGAGTACTTGCTTCTTGAAAGCTGGAACTCACAATTGACTTCTATGAAAATTTGGGTGTTTTCTTTGGAAGTGTATGACTCTTTTGTGATTTTCGATACTTGAGTATTCTGCCTTGAGCCTCCTTTTATAGATGCAGATTTGGGCCTCTTCCAATGCTTAAATTCGGGCTGAATCTTGCTGGATTTTCTGTCAAAATAACTTGACCAATTGGGCTTCATATAAATAAAAAACATATCTTCAGATTTCCTTTCAAAATAACTGGCCAATTAAATCTGTTGGTTCCTTCCCGCCACAGCTCCTGAATTCCACAACACCTCATTTTATTTTTGTAATAAATCTTTTTAATCCTTTGATCAAAATAAATTAAATTCTCCACCGTATAAATTTCTTGATTAAATCTGGACCATTGGATCTTCATGCGCTAGTCCACATCTGGACCATACTGATTGTTATGCTGTGATCCTCTGATTTCGGCCTTCCCTGGACCACACTTCCTGACCCTCTGATCTTCTGATTTCGGCCATTTTGGATGCGCACCTGATATGCTATAATCCTCTGAATTCGGCCTTTGCTGGACTATACATTTTGTCCCTCCGATTTCGGCCAACACTGGGCCATGGTCTGATTTTCTGCTCTAGACCATCACTGGACCAAATAATTAATTCTGAACCACTAATCTGGAAATCTTCCCTCTGATCTGGACTAATTCTGGACTTTGGTCTGGATTAAATTGAAATTAAATCTGGACAATAAATATTTCAGTCTGGGCATTTTACCTTTGATTTTAGATCAGGTCTGGATCATTCTGGAAATCATTTCTTCTTGTCTTGACTTAGTTTCATGCCCTGAATCATGCTCTCTTATTGTCTGGGTCAAATCTGGAGTCTGGAACAAGTCTGGGCAGTTTAATATTTCACTGCCAGGCCATCTTCTGGTCAAAATAACTTCTGGAATAAATTTGATATTTGATTCCTTTTGGTCTGGATCAACTCTCCCTCTGGCAGGCTTTCCATTGGTATGATCCATGTTTCCTTCTGATTTTTCTTCCTTCTGATATTGGCCAGCAAAGATATCTTCTGGTGATGTTTTTGACATCCTGGAGTATCTTCTGGTAATTCCAGAATTCATTTTCCTTTGATCTTCTGCTTCTGATTTCTTCATATTCTGATTGTATTTAATTTAATAATTCAAGGTACAAAATAAGAATACATTGAGTGCTTTTGTAAATGTAACACCCCGTGTTTAAAACACAGCGCGGGTGCATTTTTTTTTTAAATTTAATAATTAAAATAAGTTTTCCCAAATTTATTTCAAAAGAATTAAAATAAAGTTCTTCGTAAAATAGTATGTTATAGATTAATCGATGAATGTAAACCAAATACTTCATCAGGATTATCACTAAGTACTTATCTTGGAAATTAGTTTTTTTAAACATTAATACATCCCAAAATATCATTGTCATAATACATCAACAGTAAATATCATAGTACATGGTTCAGTAGAAAATAGTACAGAATTTCCAAAATAAGACAAATTACAATTTCAACCAAAAACCTAATACAATAAGTCTAACTGATCATGCGCTGAAGCTGCAGTAGCACGGATTCCCTCCGTGTAACACCCCGAGTTAAAAACACAGCGCGGGTGCATCTTTTTTTTTTTAAATTTAATAATTAAAATAAGTTTTCCCAAATTTATTTCAAAAGAATTAAAATAAAGTTCTTCGTAAAATTGTACGTTATAGATTAATCGATGAACGTAAACCAAATACTTCATCAGGATTATCACTAAGTACTTATCTTGGAAATTAGTTTTTTTAAACATTAATACATCCCAAAATATCATTGTCATAATACATCAACAGTAAATATCAGAGTACATGGTTCAGCGGAAAATAGTACAGAATTTCCAAAATAAGAAAAATTAGAATTTCAACCCAAAACCTAATACAATAAGTCTAACTGATCATGCGCTAAAGCTGCAGTAGCACGGATTCCCTCCGCATCCCACGCAAGTCTCCTCTGACTCTGCAGCTCGCTTCGACGTGACCTCCTCCTCTTCCTCGTCATACAGAGAAGGGTCGGTCTCCTCCGAAGTCAAGTCAATACACACTCGTGGCCGCTTTGGCGGTGCCGGAATCTCGTAGCAGTCATCGGAAATCCTAGATGGACCCGGAATCTCAGTCGCTACTGGTCTCAGCTCATCACGCTTCTCTACCGCATCAGACTCATGTATCTCTCTTCCAATCACTCATGTATCTCTCTTCCAATCACCGGGTTGGGAGTCACCACCCCTACAGTGGCCTCCGCCTCAACCCCTTCTGTAGGCTCCTTAACATCGTCAAAAACTCTGTGCGCCTCTAACACCAGGCGGGAAGGCACGGGAAAATCTATGCTCGCGTGAGTGCGCTCTACGAAGTCTTCCACGCCATCTGTCCTACTTGTCCGCTCTAGCCACCCCGTATAAGTCGCTCTGCTTGAGAGGGGGTCAAAAGCCCAAGCAGTGCGCGAGTAGCGGTCAAGGAAATTCAACGACGTTTCCGTCGTTCGGGTACCCACGGGCGGCGTGGGTTTGGGAGGCATCTGAGGGCAAAGCCCAAAGTCCACAATATATAGCAAGGGGTCACCGACCGAAAATAACAGATAATCACATAGCATATATTGCACAACAACATGTATAATCATGGTATAACATATGAGGATGACGAAATAATCATGCTCATTTGAAAATTTATGACTTTCATGCCTTTTCAAAAACAGCAGTCAATGATTATGAAGTATGCGGTAAGTACAAACACACGTCAACAAAACACAATCATTAATTCAGAATTTCAGATTCTGGACAGCACTCACACACATTAATTTCCTACATTCATCATATAAAACAATCGTGACACGCCGGTCAAATCCCTCAATGTAATGCATATATGCTCATGCATAATTTGCTTGGAATCACCAAGGTGCAGTCGCTCACAGACCAGCACAATTAACGGCCCTCATGACCAGGGTGCAATCGCTCAAGAGATCAGCACCAGTGCAGACGCTCAACAGTCCAGCACATCGTGCAATCGCTCAACAGACCAGCACGTTTGACATTACCCAAGGTACAATCGCTCAACAGATCAGTACCTAGTGCAGACGCTCAACAATCCAGCACTCGTGCAATCGCTCAACAGATTAGCACGGGGTTGCGCATTTCAGGGTACAAACGCTCAACAGTCCAGTACTAGTGCAGACGCTCAACTGTCCAACACTTATATACCAAAGTACAATCGCTCAACAGATCAGTATTTAGTGCAGACGCTCAACAGTCCTGCACTCGTGCAATCGCGCAACAGATCAGCACATGGTAGCGCATTACTCTGTGGCCCATCGCGGGTACCACTTGACTGTGCAATGCATCAAAGATGCAGTGTTTCACTTCTCTAGAAACAGCATACAAAACAGAAATTCATGCCTCTCAATCATAACTAACACATCTCA
Organism: Cicer cuneatum; assembly: GCA_037974295.1. Classification (NCBI taxonomy): domain Eukaryota; kingdom Viridiplantae; phylum Streptophyta; class Magnoliopsida; order Fabales; family Fabaceae; genus Cicer; species Cicer cuneatum. The sequence continues at coordinate 35,737,875 of JBBPBO010001984.1, read as the reverse complement.
GCATAATCAAAATTCTCATCATCACAAACATGACTAGACAGCCAAATATTCATTAACATTCTGAAATGTTTTTCCCAGACTCTAACATTCAATTACAATATTTAAAACTGGGATTTTTTCTGGGATTTACGAATCTGTATTCGAATATAGCTCTTCAGTATTCGAATACAGAAGCCAAAAACAGTATAGAATCACTCTCTATATTCGAATACAGCCCTCTGGTATTCGAATACAGAGGCAGATTTCAGTGCATAAATCAACTTTTTTAACTACATCAGTAAAGTTTTTAAAACTTCATCACCACTACTTCAAAATCTCATCAAAAGTTCCACTTTAACTCACCCCAACATTCCCAGTATTCCCCAGACACTCAGGGTTTACAAAACATTCTTAAAACTTGAAATTTTCTGAAAACTCGAATCTGTATTCGAATACAGACCCCCTGTATTCGAATACAGAAGCATGAACTGAAATATAACATTCTGTATTCGAATACAGCATGGCTGTAGTCAAATACACGAGTTCAACCTTTGAAAAATTCAGCCTTTTCTCCCATGTCCTTAAAGGTTTTTCAAAACATCATCCCCTCCCCTTTAAAACCATTTCACAGACCTCATTTAAATCATTCAAATCCTTCTCAAAGTTTCTCAATACTTTAAAACTCACATAACAGTGATTAAAATTGATTTTTCTGGAAAACACGAATCTGTATTCGAATACAGCTTCCTTCTATTCGAATACAGAAGCTAAAAATTGAGTTTCTGAAAAAACTCGAATCTGTAGTCGAATACATCATGCCTGTAGTCGACTACAGATGCGAAGACAGTGTAAAAAATTTCACTTCTGTATTCGAATACGACAAGGTCGTAGTCGAATACAGAGGTTTAGTCAGAAGCAAAAATCCTTCTTCTGTATTCGACTACAAGGGCTCGTAGTCGAATACAGGTTTTGAAAACTTAGGCAAAACAGAACTTGACAGGTTGTATTCGAATACACTCATGTTGTATTCGAATACACCTTCGAAAAACCAGTGAAATACGTCCTGAAACATCAACACTCTTTCAACTATTTCTTGAAAAACAACAACCAAATAACAACACAGATTCTGCGTTTTTTCCAGAAAAACATTTCCCCCATTTAAAATCCCTTTTTCCTTTTAAAACATCAACACCACCAGAATCATCACAAACAACCAGAATCAGAATCATCAATATCATCAAGATCACTCAACACATAACAGAATCAGAGTCACCATCACCAAATCATTCAGATTTTCAAACCATCAGAACATCATTTAAACATTGCATTTTCCTTACTCATCAGAACAAACATGCAAGTATTCAGTTTTCTCAAAAACACCAGAATGACATGCAAATACTCAGCTTTCACCACACAATAGAATAGCATGCAAGTATTCAACTTTCATGATACCACAGAAATACAAGCAAGCATCACAAAACCACAAACCTCAACATAATGCATTTTTGCATTTTAAGACTATTTTCAAAACAGTTTTATGACATGCATTTTAATCATCATTAAAATAACATGCAAACATTTTCCAGCTTTCACCCATAAGTAAAACAGCATGTTTTATTAGAAAAACAGCCAGCAACAACCATCAGGATAATCACATATCAACAAAAATGCATTTTCTTTCAAAATGTCATTTTTTGAAAACAGTTTTTCTTTTAAAAACAGAACTGAATAACACACATTCGTGACCCTAATGCAGCTAAAAGATGGAAGGTGCCCTAACCCTTGTAGCGTGCTTTGCTATTTCTCTTGTTCCTTTTGCGTTCCCTTTTCTGCATCCTAAAACGGTGAAGCTGTTCCCCGAGTTTGCTGCTGCAAAATTGGGTTCTTTCTCTTCGTATTGAGGTGGGGATTAACTTTACTACTGGGGGTTTTCTGGTTTGATGGTTGGAATTTCAGTTAATGGTGTTTGAAGGAATTTCCCTCTCTTCAAATTTGAATTCGGGAACGACAGAAACAGAGACAGAATGGGAGGGGAGAAGGAGTTGGTACATGCAATATGGGCAGTAAGGAGGAAGGAATGGTGTTCTGACTTCACCATCCTTCTCACTCCTATTTATAGACTCTCTTGATGCCACCTCACTTGCCACATGTCTGATTTTCCAGCTTTTTAATTGTCTTCCAATTAGCCACTAATCCTTACTTAATGGTCCAATTAATTTAATTACTTGAAATTAAATTAATTTAATTCTTCACCCAATAATTTTAATTCAAACTTCAAAATAAATATTTATATATATATATATATATTCACTTCAATCATACATATATTAAATATTTACAAAAATTCCCAAAATGCCCTTGACAATAATTCCAAAATTAATATTTAAAATTAAGGGTCTTGCAATACTACCCCCCTTAAATTAGTTTCGTCCTCGAAACTACATGTCCGTAAATAATTGAGGGTATTGTTCCTTCATTTTACTTTCCAATTCCCAGGTTGCGTCTCCAGTAGTCGGATTCCAAATCACCTTGACTAGTGGGACTTCCTTGTTTCTCAACTGCTTAATCTTCCTGTCTTCGATCCTCACCGGAAATACTTCAAACGACAGGTTGTCCCTTAGCTGAATTGTATCAGGCTCGATTACATGTGTTGGGTCTGCAATGTACTTTCTTAGCTGCGACACATGAAATACGTCATGAATGTTGGACAGTATTGGAGGTAACGCAATCCGATAGGCCAATGGTCCAATACGTGCAGTAATCTGGTATGGCCCAATAAATTTAGGAGTCAACTTCCTTGAATTAATAGCTCTGCCAACACCAGTTGTAGGCGTAACCCTCAAAAATACATGATCACCCTGCTCGAATTCCAGAGGTCTGCGACGCTTGTCCGCATAACTCTTCTAACGATCTTGCGAAACCTTCATCTTCTCTTGTATTTTCTTGATCTTCTCTGTGGTCTGTTCCACCATCTCTGGTCCAACAATTATACTTTCTCCGTCCTTATACGAGCATAAGGGCGTTTGAAACTTGCGTCCGTATAATGCTTTATAGGGTGCCATTCTGATACTTGCATGGAAACTGTTGTTGTAAGTGAACTCAATCAATGGCAGAACGTCATCCCAACTCCCTCTGTCATCCAACACGCATGCTCTTAAGAGATCCTCCAAGGACTGATTCGTCCTCTCTGTTTGTTCGTCTGTTTGTGGATGGTAGGCTGAACTCAATTTCAGTTTTGTGCCCAAAGCTTCATGCAGTGCTCCCCAGAAATGAGACGTGAATTTTGGGTCACGGTCAGATACTATACTTGATGGAACGTCGTGTAACCTCACAATCTCAGCGATGTAGATTTCCGTCAGCTTATCTACCTTATAAGTGGTCCTTACCGGTAAGAAATGTGCGGACTTTGTAAAACGGTCCACTATTACCCAAATTGAATCATTCTTTTTCCTTGTCTTAGGCAGTCCTATTATGAAATCCATGGAAATGCTGTCCCACTTCCATTCCGGTATGTCCAAAGGTTGCAGCATTCCAGCAGGTCGTTGATGTTCCACTTTCGCTTTCTGACAAGTCAAACAAGCTGATACATATTCTGCCACATCCCTCTTCATTCCTGGCCACCAGAAATTCTGCCTTAAGTCCTGGTACATCTTGGTCGCTCCAGGATGAATACTTAACTTACTCTTATGAGCCTCTTCCAAAATTGCTCTTCTCATCTCTGCAATTTCGGGTACACAAACCCTTCCGTTACATCTCAGAATATCATTTGTTCCGATGGTGAATTCAGTGGTCTGCCCTTGCGCTATCAAATTCCTCTTTTCTTGGATCAATGCGTCATCTTGCAGGTTTGCAATCTCCTCAAGTAATCCAATCGAAATTGTTATCATCCCACACTTTAACACTCTTGGTGCAAACTTCACGTCCAAGTGTAGGTCTCTAAATGCTTCCCAAGCCTCTTGTTGTTTGGCAATTATCATTGAAGATACCGACACACTTTTCCGACTTAGTGCATCAGCCACCACATTTGCCTTTCCAGGGTGGTACTGCAATGAGAAGTCAAAATCCTTGAGAGTCTCCATCCATCTTCTCTGACGCATGTTCAATTCCTTCTGGTCAAACAGATACTTCAAGCTTTTATGATCACTAAACACCGTGAATGTGCATCCATACAAATAGTGTCTCCAGACTTTTAACACAAATACTACAGCAGCAAGCTCTAAATCATGGGTAGGGTAGTTCCGTTCGTGAGTCTTTAACTGCCTTGAGGCATAAGCTACAGCTTTCTTGTGCTGCATCAAAACACATCCCAGACCTTGGTGAGATGCATCACAGTAAACTTCAAATGGTTCCTCTAGCTGTGGCAGAACTAGCACTGGTGAGGTTGTCAATTTCTCCTTTAGCGACTGAAAACTCTCCTCACACTTCTCCGTCCATGCAAACGGCTGATTCTTTCTGGTTAGTTGTGTCAGAGGAGCTACAATCTTAGCGAATCCTTCAATGAATCTTCTGTAGTACCCTGCTAATCTGACAAAACTTCTTATGTCAGTGACAGTCTGAGGTTGTTTCCAGGCAAGAATGGTCTCAATCTTTGCCGGATCCACAGTGATTCCTTCTTTGGTTATTACGTGTCCCAAGAAATTCACTTTGTCTAGCCAAAATTCGCACTTCGACAAATTGGCATACAGCTGCTTCTCGCGTAAAACGTCAAGAACTTGGCGTAGGTGCTCTTCGTGTTCTTCTTCATCCTTTGAATAAATCAAAATATCGTCGATGAATACCACCACAAACTTATCCAGAAACGGGCTGAATATCCTATTCATGTAATCCATGAAAATTGCTGGTGCATTCGTAACTCCAAAAGGCATAACGAGATATTCATAATGTCCGTAACGAGTTCTGAAAGCAGTCTTTTGAATATCTCCTTCTCTTACTCGAATCTGATGGTATCCCGACTTCAAATCAATCTTTGAAAACACTGCTGCACCCCTCAATTGGTCCATCAAATCGTCAATGCGCGGTAAAGGGTAACGATTCTTGATAGTCACCTTGTTAAGCTGTCGATAATCCACACATAGACGCGAACTTCCATCCTTCTTCTTAACCAACAATACCGGTGCTCCCCATGGCGACACACTTGGTCTGATAAATCCTTTCTCCAACAAGCCTTCAATCTGACCCTTAAGCTCGCTTAATTCCAATGGCGACATTCGGTATGGTGCAATTGAGATAGGTCCAGTTCCTGGGTGTAAGTCAATGAAGAACTCCACTTCTCTCACTGGGGGTAATCCTGGAATCTCAGATGGAAATACGTCCGGGTATTCCTTGACTAACATCACATCTTCTATATTTACATCCATCTTGGTCTCCATGTTAGCCAATGATAAGAACTCCTGAGCTCCTTCTCTCAGCGATACTCCGAGTTGGTTAGCAGTCAAATATCGAGTGACTCTAGGTTCGGGGAAAAAAACCAGTTTCCGAGCGCAATCCAAAACTACGTAATTATAGGACATCCAATCCATGCCGAGAATGATCTCGAGGGATTGTAGGGGTAGACAGATTAGATTAACCAAGAAGTCCCTATTCTGAATTGTTACCGTACAGTGTAAACATGCAGAGTCTACAGTCAAAGTCTTAGCAGGCGTAGTAACAACCAAATCAAAAGGCAAAGCAGATACAGACAACTTCAAATGATGCACTCAATCCATAGCAATGAAAGAGTGGGTTGCCCCCAAATCAAAAAGTGTAGTTAGGGTGTTACCTGCAATCTCACAATCTTGAAGGATTAAATTCTGAGCTTGTCCTGCAGCTTCAGCACCCATGTGGTAGACGCGGCCTCTAGCAGTAGGACGAGTAGCCCTAGTCGCGTTCACCGTTGGCTCCACCTTCGGAACCCGGCAATCCCTCGCCACGTGTCCTGGCTTGTGGCAGTTGAAGAACAACAAATCTCTCGTGGTACAAGCAGTTGCAATATGTCCTTCCTTCCCACATCGATAACACCGGACTCCTTGTCCCAACTGCCGTCCAAACGTCTGGTTCCCCGACCGATTCTAGCCCCTCCTGTTGTTCTGTGGCCGGTTATACGGCTTGGCCACTTGCTTCCCTTTGTTGTTCTGGTTATTCATCCGACTAGGCCCTCCTGAGTTAAAGTGACCACCTCTGTTGGTCCTTTTATTCTTCATTTCTTCCACCTCTCTACACTTTTCCACTAGCACTTGGAAACGTTGTATTCCCAAGGGTAGGACCGACTCCTGGATCTCATACCTCAATCCATTTTGGAAGCGATGACACATGAACTGTTCATCAACTTCTTCTCGGAAGAATCTGAAGTGTCTGGATAGCGACTCAAATTTAGCGGCGTATTCTCCCACTATCATACTCCCCTGGTACAATTTCAGAAAGTCATCCCCCAACTTGGTCCTCGTACTCATTGGGAAGTACTTGTCTAGAAACTTCTTTTTGAATGACTCCCAGGTCACTTCCTCTTGAGCCGACGCCATCAGTGATCTCGTACTCCTCGACCAGTACTCTGCGTCCCCTACCAGCAGGTAAGTGGCATAGTTAACTTTCACTACTGCCCGGCAGTTAATCATCTCGAATATCTTTTCCATCTCTTGGATCCACTGGTCCGCCCTTTCTGGACCCTCATCACCTGTGAACTTGGGAGGGTTATGACGACGAAAGTCCTCAAGCCCTCTAGACTCAGCAGCGCGAATTTCTCGTTCTCTCTTCTCTAGGTCGCGTTGAGTCTTGGCAGCAACAGACGCAGCCACATTGTTCATTGCCTCATCCATTATATCTTCCCGGCTGACATTCGTCCTTGCGGTGTCATCTCTTCTTGGAGGCATTGTTTCCTACAAAATCATCATTACTTCAATCACCCCACAACTCACACAAGACTTGACACTTTAACTACTTGCTTCTTATGCATGATCAGCTAATGACTCAAAACAACACTTTAATCAGAGCTTAAACCCAAAAATTAACCAAATGCTCTGATACCACAATTGTAACACCCCGAGTTTAAAACACAGCGCGGGCGCATTTTTTTTTTTTAAGTTTAATAATTAAAATAAGTTTTCCCAAATTTATTTCAAAAGAATTAAAATAAAGTTCTTCGTAAAATAGTACGTTATAGATTAATCGATGAATGTAAACCAAATACTTCATCAGGATTATCACTAAGTACTTATCTTGGAAATTAGTTTTTTTAAACATTAATACATCCCAAAATATCATTGTCATAATACATCAACAGTAAATATCAGAGTACATGGTTCAGCGGAAAATAGTACAGAATTTCCAAAATAAGACAAATTACAATTTCAACCCAAAACCTAATACAATAAGTCTAACTGATCATGCGCTGAAGCTGCAGTAGCACGGATTCCCTCCGCATCCCACGCAAGTCTCCTCTGACTCTGCAGCTCGCTTCGACGTGACCTCCTCCTCTTCCTCGTCATACAGAGAAGGGTCGGTCTCCTCCGAAGTCAAGTCAATACACACTCGTGGCCGCTTTGGCGATGCCGGAATCTCGTAGCAGTCATCGGAAATCCTAGATGGACTCGGAATCTCAGTCGCTACTGGTCTCAGCTCATCACGCTTGTCTACTGCATCAGACTCATGTATCTCTCTTCCAATCACAGGGTTGGGAGTCACCACCCCTACCGTGGCCTCTGCCTCAACCCCTTCAGTAGGCTCCTCAGCATCGTCAAAAACTCTGTGCGCCTCTAACTCCAGGCGGGAAGGCACGGGAAAATCTATGCTCGCGTGAGTGCGCTCTACGAAGTCGTGCACGCCATCTGTCCTACTTGTCCGCTCTAGCCACCCCGTATAAGTCGCTCTACTTGAGAGGGGGTCAAAAGCCCAAGCAGTACGCGTGTAGCGGTCAAGGAAATTCAACGACGTTTCCGTCGTTCGGTACCCACGGGCGGCGTGGGTTTGGGAGGCATGTGAGGGCAAAGCCCAAAGTCCACAATATATAGCAAGGGGTCACCGACCGAAAATAACAGATAATCACATAGCATATATTGCACAACAACATGTATAATCATGGTATAACATATGAGGATGACGAAATAATCATGCTCATTTGAAAATTTATGACTTTCATGCCTTTTCAAAACACCAGTCAATGATTATGAAGTATGCGGTAAGTACAAACACACGTCAACAAAACACAATCATTAATTCAGAATTTCAGATTCTGGACAGCACTCACATACATTAATTTCCAACATTCATCATATAAAACAATCGTGACACGCCGGTCAAATCCCTCAATGTAATGCATATATGCTCATGCATAATTTTCTTGGAATCACCAAGGTGTAGTCACTCACAGACCAGCACAATTAACGGCCCTCATGACCAGGGTGCAATCGCTCAATAGATCAGCACCAGTGCAGACGCTCAATAGTCCAGCACATCGTGCAGTCGCTCAACAGACCAGCACGTTTGACATTACCCAAGGTACAATCGCTCAACAGATCCTTACCTAGTGCAGACGCTCAACAGTCTAGCACTCGTGCAATCGCTCAACAGATCAGCATGGGGTTGCGCATTTCAGGGTACAGACGCTCAACAGTCCAGTACCAATGCAGACGCTTCACAGTCCAGCACTTATATACCAAAGTACAATCGCTCAACAGATCAGTACATAGTGCAGACGCTCAACAGTCCAGCACTCGTGCAATCGCTCAACAGATCAGCACGTGGTTGCGCATTACTCTGTGGCCCATCGCGGGTACCACTTGACTATGCAATGCGTGAAAGATGCATTGTTTCACTTCTCTAGAAACAGCATACAAAACAGAAATTCATGCCTCTCAATCATAATTAACACATCTCAGCATAATCAAAATTCTCATCATCACAAACATGACTAGACAGCCAAATATTCATTAACATTCTGAAATGCTTTTCCCAGACTCTAACATTCAATTACAATATTTAAAACTGGGATTTTTTCTGGGATTTATGAATCTGTATTCGAATACAGCTCTTCTGTATTCGAATACAGCTATTCTGTATTCGAATACAGAAGCCAAAAACAGTATAGAATCACTCTCTGTATTCGAATACAACCCTCTGGTATTCGAATACAGAGGCAGATTTCAGTGCATAAATCAACTTTTTTCACTACATCAGTAAATTTTTAAAAACTTCATCACCACTACTTCAAAATCTCATCAAAAGTTCCACTTTAACTCACCACAACATTCCCAGTATTCCCCAGACACTCAGGGTTTACAAAACATTCTTAAAACTTGAAATTTTCTGAAAACTCGAATCTGTATTCGAATATAGACCCACTGTATTCGAATACAGAAGCAGGAACTGAAATTTAACAATCTGTATTCGAATAAAGCATGGCTGTAGTCGAATACAGGAGTTCAACCTTTGAAAAATTCAGCCTTTTCTCCCATGTCCTTAAAGGTTTTTCAAAACATCATCCCCTCCCCTTTAAAACCATTTCACAGACCTCATTTAAATCGTTCGAATCCTTCTCAAAGTTTCTCAATACTTTAAAACTCACATAACAGTGATTAAAACTGATTTTTCTGGAAAACACGAATCTGTATTCGAATACAGCTTCCTTGTATTCGAATACAGAAGCTAAAAACTGAGTTTCTAGAAAAACTCGAATCTGTAGTCGAATACATCATGCCTGTAGTCGACTACAGATGTGAAGACAGTGTTAAAAATTTCACTTCTATATTCAAATACGACAAGGTCGTAGTCGAATATAGAGGTTTAGTTAGAAGCAAAAATCCTTCTTCTGTATTCGACTACAGGGGCTCGTAGTCGAATACAGGTTTTGAAAACTTAGGCAAAACAGAACTTGATAGGTTGTATTCGAATACACTCATGTTGTATTCGAATACACTCATGTTGTATTCGAATACACCTTCGAAAAACCAGTGAAATACGTCCTTAAACATCAACACTCTTTCAAGTATTTCTTGAAAAACAACAACCAAATAACAACACAGATTCTGCGTTTTTTCCAGAAAAATATTTCCCCCATTTAAAATCCCTTTTTCCTTTTAAAACATCAACACCACCAGAATCATCACAAACAACCAGAATCAGAATCATCAATATCATCAAGATCACTCAACACATAACAGAATCAGAGTCACCATCACCAAATCATTCAGATTTTCAAACCATCAGAACATCATTTAAACATTGCAGTTTCCTTACTCATCAAAACAAACTTGCAAGTATTCAGTTTTCTCAAAAACACCAGAATGACATGCAAATACTCAGCTTTCACCACACAATAGAATAGCATGCAAGTATTCAACTTTCATGATACCACAGAAATACATGCAAGCATCACAGAACCACAAACCTCAATAGAATGCATTTTTGCATTTTAAGACTATTTTCAAAACAGTTTTATGACATGCATTTTAATCATCATTAAAATAACATGCAAACATTTTCCAGCTTTCACCCATAAGTAAATCAGCATGTTTTATTAGAAAAACAGCCAGCAACAACCATCAGGATAATCACATATCAACAAAAATGCATTTTCTTTCAAAATGTCATTTTTTGAAAACAGTTTTTCTTTTAAAAACAGAACTGAATAACACACATTCGTGACCCTAATGCAGCTAAAAGATGGAAGGTGCCCTTACCCTTGTAGCATGCTCTGCTATTTCTCTTGTTCCTGTTGCGTTCCCTTTTCTGCGTCCAAAAACGGTGAAGCTGTTCCCTTAGTTTGCTGCTGCAAAACTGGGTTCTTTCTCTTCGTATTGAGGTGGGGATTAACTTTACTACTGGTGGTTTTCTGGTTTGATGGTTGGAATTTCAGTTAATGGTGTTTGAAGGAATTTCCCTCTCTTCAAATTTGAATTCGGGAATGACAGAAACAGAGACAGAATGGGAGGGGAGATGGAGTTGGTACATGCAATATGGGCAGTAAGGAGGAAGGAATGGTGTTCTGACTTCACCATCCTTCTCACTCCTATTTATAGACTCTCTTGGTGCCACCTCACTTGCCACATGTCTGATTTTCCAGCTTTTTAATTGTCTTGCAATTAGCCACTAATCCTTACTTAATGGTGCAATTAATTTAATTACTTGAAATTAAATTAATTTAATTCTTCACCCAATAATTTTAATTCAAACTTCAAAATAAATATTTTTATATATATATATATTCACTTCAATCATACATATATTAAATATTTACAAAAATTCCCAAAATGCCCTTGACAATAATTCCAAAATTAATATTTAAAATTAAGGGTCTTACAGTAAACATCAAAATCCTATGTCTTAGAACCAACTTGGTTCCAACAATCTCCCCCTTTTTGATGATGACAAAACCTTAACTTATTTTGCTAACTTGTAACTCGAAAACTTGAATTACTCCCCCTCAGACGAATCTTTCCCCCTAAATCTGATACTCTCCTTTTCAACTCCTTCTTTGTTCTCTATTTCTTTTTCTGTCTTCACATTTCCTCTCCTTTTCAACTCCTTCTCTTTTCACTCTTTCTTTTTCTCTCTTTGTTTTTCTCTCTCCCTGTTTCCTCTCCTTTTCAACTCCTTCTCTTTTTCACTCTTTCTTTTTCTCTCTCCCTGATTCCTCTCCTTTTCTACTTATTTCTCCTCTTTTCATCTCTTTCTTTTTCGCTCCTCCTTTCTTTTTAACTCTCCTTTTCTACTTACTTATTTCTCTTTTCTCTCTCCCCCTTTTTGTCATCAGCCAAAAAGTGGTCCTACTATTTTTGTATTTTTTTTGTTTTTCTCTTTACAAACTGCAGAAAGTAAAAACATAAACTAAAAAACAGAAAATAAAATTACAAGAAATTAAAAACTCCTAAGATGACTACTTGAGCTAGTTAGATATGGAGGTAATGCTGAGATGCTTCTTAATGAACTCGAACCTATCTTCTGGTAATGCTTTGGTGAAGATATCAGCCCATTGATGATCAGTGTCCACAAACTGGATGCTTAAGGTTCCTTTTTGAACATGGTCCCTAATGAAATGGTGTTTTATTTCAATGTGTTTGGCTCTAGAGTGTAAGATAGGGTTCTTGGTCAGGTTTATGGCTGAAGTGTTATCACAAAACAAAAGGATATTGTTTTCAAAGATGTTGTAATCTTCAAGTTGATGTTTCATCCAGAGTAATTGTGAACTGCATCCTGCTGCTGATATATACTCAGCTTCTGCTGTTGACATGGCAATGGTGCTTTGTCTTTTGCTTGACCAAGAGATCAAGTTATCACCTAAAAATGTGCAGTTGCCACTGGTACTTTTCCTTTCCAACTTGTCTCCAGCATAGTCAGAATCACAAAAACCTTTTAGTATGTAGGTGGGGGTTTTCTTGTATAACAAGGTAAGGTTGGTGGTTCCTTTAAGGTATCTTAGGATTCGTTTGACAGCAGTTAAATGGGATTCCCTAGGGTCAGCTTGAAAACGGGCACAGGCACAAACACTTTTGGCTTGTTTCATCTTTCTCAAGTGAGCAGGTTGGGTGCATGGGGGTGGCCATAGGCTTACAGTCACTCATCTTGAACTTTTTAAGAAGTTCTTTGGTGTATTTAGATTGGTGTATGAATATATCTGATTTGCCTTGATGAATCTGAATTCCCAGGAAGAACTTAAGTTCTCCCATCTTGCTCATTTGGAACTCTTTCTGCATTAGGTCAGAAAACTCTTTGCACTAGGTGCCATTAGTCGATCCAAATATGATATCATCAACATAAACTTGAATAATCAGAACATCAGTTTTAATGGATTTTCTAAATAGAGTATTATCAATCTGGCCTCTATTAAATTCATTCTTAAGCAGAAAGTTACTACGTCTATCATACCATGCCCTTGGTGCTTGTTTTAAACCATATAAAGATTTCTTAAGTTTAAAAACATGGTATGGAAAATCAGAATTTTCAAATCCAGGGGGATGTTTGACATAGACTTCCTCACTTACGTAGCCATTTAAGATTGCACTTTTAACATCCATTTGATACAGCATTATATCATGATTAGCAGCAATTGATAAGAGAATTCTAATTGCTTCTAACCTGGCCACTAGAACAAAAGTCTCAGTGTAATCTATACCTTTCTGTTGACTATATCCTTGAGCTACAACTTCACCCTTTTTATTGAATTTGTTTCTGAATACCTACTTGGTTCCAATAATGTTTTTGTTTGGTCTGGATACCAGATCCCAAACATCATTCCTTTGGAATTCATTCAGCTCTTCTTGTATTGCAAGTATCCAATCTTCCTCTGCCAAAGCTTTATCAACATTAGTTGGTTTGCATCATCTTCTGGTTATGTAACAGCTTCTGATTCTGATAAATCAGCTTCTGGTTCTGGTGAATCTGTAACAGCTTCAGATTCTGGTAAATATCCAGATTTCGCTTCTGACTTATCTTGGTTGTTTCTGACTTGATCAGATTTATATTTTGAAGATTTGTCATGTGTTGCTGACTTGCTTGTATCCTCTACCTTTCCAGGTACTTCTGCTTCTACTTCTGCTCCATTTGGTTCTGGTGAACCTGCACTATTTTTATCTTACTTTGATTTGTCAAGATCAAGCAGTTTGTCATATTACATAAAGTAAATCAAATAATTTAAATTTTAACTCAATACAGCCAAACCATTTATTCTGCTTCTGGTGATTTCTGCTTGTTTTTGAAACCACTGGAATGCTGTTTCTGCTGAGGTGTTCAATTCGTGTGAATCACCTGGTTCCTCTGACAGTTTGAAAACCTGTAGAATACTTATCTAGCTTTGATTTGTTAAGATCAAGCTTCTTGTTATCACAGTAAACATAAATATTAAGTAATAATAGTATTTACAGCAAGATGTAGCCTCAATTTTACTCTGAAAATCCTCTTGCTTCTGATTTTCAGATTCCTAATCTATATGTTCTGAGATTACATGGTTTGGATGAGGGAATTTCAATTCCCTTCCAGGTTTGTATTCTTGATGAATCTCACTGGAGTGTTTGAAGAACTCTCCTGATTCTGATTCCTTAATTTCTGCTTTGGCTCATACGCTATGTTCCTCTGGTGATTCTGGAACTTATGGTGATTCTGGTAATCATACTGATTTTGATAATTAAAGTAGTTCTGATATCATACCTCAACCTTTGATACTAATACCTGTTCAAGTTCTAGTTCTGGTACTGATTCTGATTCATGTTCCAGTATTGATTCTGGTTCCAATTTCTGTGCCTCCAGTTCTGGTTCTGGTTCCAGTGTTGGTTCTGGTTCCAGTTCCTGTACCTCTGATACTGGTTCCAGTTCTGGTTCTGGTTCCAGTTTCTGTGCTTCTGGTACTGGTTCCAGTTCTGGTTCTGGTTCCAATTCCTGTTTTGATTCTGGTTCCAGTTTTGAGTCTAGTTCCAGTTTTGGTTCTGATTCCGATTCTGGTTCTGGTTGAGTTGACCAGACCTTCTTCCATCAGACTCAGATTGCCTTTGTCTTGTTGTAGCAGGAACATAAACCTTCTTATGCTTGTGCATTGCCAACATCCATTGTCCAGGCACTATTGTTGGTGTCTCCTTCTAGTTGCTCAGAACATCTGCAACATAGACAATTTGATCTTTTGGTACCCAGAACTGATTGGGTCCAGGTTTGTTAGTTGTAACAGCTCTCTGATCTTGTTCAGATTTTACCATTGGACAAGATAATTCAGAGTGACCTTTCTTAGCACAGACAATACATAAAACATCAGAATGAACAACCTTATTTTCAGTGATTGTTTCTGTAAAACCAATACCTCTCTTTCCAGAGTTACTGTTTCCATAAATCATAGATGCATATTTACTTCTTTCCATTCCATTTGAAATAAAGTTTTGAAAAAATTGCTCATGCATATCAGATTTACAAACAGTTTCAGAAGTGGAACAAATATTACTTTTGAGAGTTTGGTTTTTAGATTTGAGTCTTGCAACTTCAGTTTTAAAATTTTTATTTTCAGTTGCATACTCAGAATTTTGATTCTTTAAAACTTGGACTTCTTTGGTTAGATTTTTCTTATCTTCCTTAAGAGTTTTCAGTTTTAAAGACATCTTATTATTTGCATTTAACAAGTCTTTTAAAGTCTCAATTAATTCAGATTTAGAAAGATCAGAAAATACCTCACTGTCTTCATCTTCTGATTCTGTTCCTGAGCTGTATCCAGAACTTGAGTAGGTATGAGCCATCAGAGACAGAATTGATTCCTCTGATGTGCTTCCAGACTTGCTTGAATGATTGCTTCGTTCATTCTTCCTTCTGCCTGCTTTCCTTCCTGAAATCATGCCTTTATGAGGACTAGAAGCATACCTGATGTGTGCCATCTTTGTTGTTTCTGCCTCTTCTTCATCAGACGATTCTTCTTCTGATTCTGATACATCCCAGGCAGCCATCAGACCCTTCTTTCTGTATTGGAACTCTTCTTGTGCTGTTTGCCTTTTTCCAGATTTGGACATTCTGACTTGATATGTCCAGGTTTATTGCATCTATAACAAACAATATTCTTCTGGTCAGATTCTTCCTTTCCTCTGTAGTTATGTTTCTTCCTGAAGTTTCTTTTCTTCCTGTTTTCCCATATCTTAACCATCTTTTTGGTTAAGTAAGCCATATCATCACAGTCACTGTCACTATCCTCTGATTCTGATGCTGCCTTTGCAGCTTTCTTCTGTTTCGACTTCAGAGCCAGATTCTTCTTCTTCTTTGGGTCATTTTCTTCCAGTTCTATTTCATGAGACCTGAGTGAGCTGATCAGGCCTTCAAGTCTTAAGTTATTCAGATCTTTGGCTTCCTGTATTGCAGTAACCTTTGGTCTCCACCTTTTTGGTAAACTTCTTAGAATTTTCATGACATGATCTGCAGTGGTATAGCTTTTGTTTAGTACTTTTAAACCTGATACCAAAGTCTGGAATCTGCTGAACATTGCTTCAATGTCTTCATCCTCTTCCATCTTGAACAGCTCATACTTCTTGACCAATATGTTAGCCCTTGCCTCTTGAACCTGCTTGGTTCCTTCATAGGTCAGAACCAGACTATCGAATATGCTCTTTGCTGTTTCTTTATTTGTGCATCTATCAAACTCCTTGAATGTGATTGCACTGATCATGATGTTTCTGGACTTGTGATGAAGTTTGTGTAATCTGCTTTGATCTGGTTTCGTATCATCCATGTCTATTTTCTTAGTTGGATCTTCTGGATCAGTAGGTGCAGTGTATCCTTTAACTATCATCTTCCATAGTTCAGGATCTTGAGATATGACAAAGCTTCTCATTCTGTCCTTCCAATACTCAAACCTTTCTCCATCAAACAGTGGTGGTCTATTGATGTTGCTTCCCAATTCTTCTAACATATTGAACCCCTTAGACCTTTCCTCAAACAATGTTAAGTGCTCAGCCTTGAGACCGAGCTCTGATGCCAATTGAAGGTGCAAACACGAGAAGGGGGGTTGAATTGTGTTTGACTTAAATTGAATACTTTTCCTGTTTTTATACTTTTAAAACAAAACTTGATGTATGATTAAAAACAGAGTTAGCAGCGGATAAAAAGTAAAAATAAAACTCACATTTTTTATACTGGTTCACCATTAACGAGGCTACGTCCAGTCCCTTCACCTTGAAGGATTTCACTAATTCAAACCTTGAATTACAACCTTTATATTGACCCTCCAAGTCAGTCTTTTCAAACAATCTAACAATCCTAGACTTCTTTGAGGAATGCAGCTCCTGTCTTAAGCCAATCTGACAATCCCAGATTGTAGAAGAAATCACAACACTATGAATCTAATTGCCAAGTACCTGCTACCCCTTCTGACTCCCTCAGATTGTAGACTCTACTTCAACAACTTAGATTTAACACACAACACTATGAATCTAATTGCCAAGTAACCTGCTACCCCTTCTGACTCCCTCAGATTGTAGACTCTACTTCAACAACTTAGATTTCACACAGTGGAAAGAAAATAACAAGAGTACTTGCTTCTTGAAAGCTGGAACTCACAATTGACTTCTATGAAAATTTGGGTGTTTGCTTTGGAAGTGTATGACTCTTTTGTGATTTTCGATACTTGAGTATTCTGCCTTGAGCCTCCTTTTATAGATGCAGATTTTGGCCTCTTCCAATGCTTAAATTCGAGCTGAATCTTGCTGGATTCTCTGTAAAAATAACTTGACCAACTGGCCAATTAAATCTGTTGGTTCCTTCCCGCCACAGCTCCTGAATTCCACAACACCTCACTTTATTTTTGTAATAAATCTTTTTAATCCTTTGATCAAAATAAATTAAATTCTCCACCGTATAAATTTCCTGATTAAATCTGGACCATTGGATCTTCATGCGCTAGTCCACATCTGGACCATACTGATTGTTATGCTGTGATCCTCTGATTTCGGCCATCTTGGATGCGCACCTGATATGCTATAATCCTCTGAATTCGGCCTTTGCTGGACTATACATTCTGTCCCTCTGATTTCGGCCAACACTGGGCCATGGTCTGATTTTCTGATCTGGACCATCACTGGACCAAATAATTAATTCTGAACCACTGATCTGGAAATCTTCCCTCTGATCTGGACTAATTCTGGACTTTGGTCTGGATTAAATTGAAATTAAATCTGGACAATAAATATTTCAGTCTGGGCATTTTACCTTTGATTTTAGATCAGGTCTGGATCATTCTGGAAATCATTTCTTCTTGTCTTGACTTAGTTTCATGCCCTGAATCATGCTCTCTTATTATCTGGGTCAAATCTGGATTGATTCTCTTGTTCTGGACTCATAAATTTAGCTTCTGGTTGAGTCTGGAACAAGTCTGGGCAGTTTAATATTTCACTGCCAGGCCATCTTCTAGTCAAAATAACTTCTGTAATAAATTTGATATTTGATTCCTTTTGGTCTGGATCAACTCTCCCTCTGGCAGGCTTTCCATTGGTATGATCCATGTTTCCTTCTGATTTTTCTTCCTTCTGATATGGGCCAGCAAAGATATCTTCTGGTGATGTTTTTGACATCCTGGAGTATCTTCTGGTAATTCTAGAATTCATTTTCCTTTGATCTTCTGCTTCTGATTTCTTCATATTTTGATTGTATTTAATTTAATAATTCAAGGTACAAAATAAGATTACATTGAGTGCTTTTGTAAACATCAAAATCCTAAGTCTTAGAACCAACTTGGTTCCAACACGTACAACGAGCAAATCCAAATAAACGGCGAGTTCACAAAATCGCCGAGACGTGACTGATAAATTAGGCGGAGCATAAAAATAAATGTTAAATAACTAATAATAATTTTTGGAGAAAAAATAGAGTCAAAATGACAAGAAAAAAAGTCTCACCGACTCGTCGAAGCGTCGGAAGGGTTTGACGTCAACTTCACCGAAAAATGCAAATGAGTAGTTCTTCTTGAAGGTTTCGACGAGAGAATTCCAAAAACGATGTCAGTTTTTTGAGACGATAAATGTGGTGATCGGATCGGCCAAAAACAGCTTGCCCAAGAAAAGTAACGCAGCTGTTTATGATGAAACGGAGCCACGATCAATAAATTTGATGCTAAAAATGGATTCAGTGGCCGATTTTGTGTGGGATAGAATTTGAGATTGATTCAAATGGAAAGGAATTGATGGGATTAATTTGAGAGGAAGAGGGTGTTGATGCGTTTTTTTGCTGCGCTGCTGTTTGTGTTTTTTTTCTTCCTTTTTTTTTATTACAAATTGAGGGGTGTAGAAAACAGATTTACAGGTGCAGGAGTAAAATAGACTGTAAAGCCCAATATAGAGGAATCCAGCCTGAAGCAGAAATAGGGGTGTAAAGAGCAACTCACAGGTGTAGGAAAGAAAAGTCCAATTAACAATAATAATAGCCCAAATTAATAAGCAGAATTGGAAAATAGGGGTGTAAATAGTTGTCTGGTCCAAAATCCATTTTCTAGTATTTCTAAAAGTAAACAAATAATTTATTTTAGTCATCTAAGTTAGAAACTTTTTCTCCAAAATACTCATTTTAACATAATATTATTTTTCCTTAACATAGATAAATATAATTTTAACCAAAATCCTCATATTCAAGATAATAACTATAATTATTACTATAATATTTTTCAAAATAATCACATAAAAATAGATCATCTTTATAGAGTAGTCAAAATTAAAAAAAATAAATAAATATAACATCAATAATTTATATTAATTACTAAATCACAATAAATATGTATAAAATCATCATACCATAGCCACTATATATAAATAAATAAAATTAATATCGATATTACTATTATTCCAAGATTATTATTTATAAAACAAATAATTAAAAAAAGAGATACTTAGAAATAATTAAAATATAGATATGTGCACACTTAACATTAGTCAAACGCACATGAAATCATCACATTAATTACTTACACGCATATACACGTAAAATCGCATAAAATCTTATTCTTTAAAATATTCCACTAAAATACTATTATTTCAAAAAAATATAAAATAATAAAATATAATATTTGTTATTTATATCACTCATTTAGTCTAATATGTACAAGATTAGCACTTCATAGAAAGCACACATATAAAGAAAATTAATCACAAAATTTATCAACATATATTCTAAAATAATTTTAAAATATTTCATTAATTATTTAAAATCATATTTCATTAATAAAATAGTTTATTATAAAAATTGGGGTGTTACAATTTCAATAACAAGTACATCTCTAAGAACTAACTCTTATCAACATTTATCTATGAGTCCAAAAAGAAGCTCCAATGAATGGCACACCTACTATGTTAATGGATACAAATTTCATATTGAATATTGGAGTGAAGGAAAAGAAACAATAAATAAGGGAGTGTGTATGAAGAATGTGTCTAGTAGTGGTGTAACAGAAGACTTTTATGGCATAATTGAACACATTTATTAAATTGACTACATGTTCTAGATTATGCGAAAATAGTGGTGTTGTGTTTACTGTTAGTGGTTTGATCCATCAAGCAGAGGAAATAAGATCAATTTGATGACCAACACTATAGATATTTGTTTGAGAAAAAGATATCCACTGTTTCATCCATTCGCCATGGCCCATAATGTAATACAAGTGTATTATTTTCCTTGTTATATATATATATATATGGATATATATAGACATGACATCAATATTGGGAGCAGGAGGATCGTGAGTAGGACGATTAGGGTCGGTTGGAATACGAGGAATATAAAAAACATCACGTGGTTAGAAAAATTTGTTAAACCACATGTTATTAATGGCCCATCCCTCGTGCCTATGTTGATGACTAGCAGTAGTGGTGGAACAAATTTAGTGAAATTGATCAATTTTTGTGTTGTTTAAGAGTAAGTGATTAAATTAATTTACTTAATTACTGATATATACATTTGCATGCAAATTTAAGTTATAGTTTTAATATATTTCTATTTTTTTAAATTTAAACGAACAACACACAAAATGTACTTGGAGAAAAGAACATAATATATCAAATTTTGGCTGTTTTTGACCACCTGTTCTGCAACCGTTTATTAGCTATGTTGGCGTATGAACGTAACAAGGGTGACAAGAAACGGTCAAATTGGATTGGTGAAAATTTTGGAGCACTTTGTGGAAGAAATGAAATCAAAATGCTTACAAACAAAAAAGAAAAAAACAAAGATTAATAGAGCATCTGAGAAGGGTACCGATACTCATAAGGGAGATTCCTTGTCTACTTGAGAGATTAAATATGTAACACCCATTGTCAGTTGTCTAGAATATGACAATTAGACAAGTACACCTTATAAAAACAGAGGTATCTAATAATGAATAATAAATTAGAATTATCAACATAACTGAAAACTACATTCGTAAATATAGCTCACAACTTGTTCAGTAGATTCATAAAATATTACATCTTCAAAATAAACTACAATTGTCTGATTACATCTAAAATAAAGTAAAACATCAAATTTTAATTCCATAAGTCTGGCACTGATCTTCTGATGCTAAACTCATGTCTCATGTTCCTCCAACTGCTAAATAAAAAAAATGGGGTGAGATAAAAATATCTCAGTGAGCTTTGAAAAATAAAGGGGGAACAGTCTCAAAGAGTTTCTTTCATAATTATGCATAAAACATAAAAAAAAATTATACATCTCAATTTGAAACTCTCACTTTTAATTTTTATAAAAATTTTACTTATATAATTATTATTATTATTATTTTTAAATTCTGAAAAACAGATGCATGACATCAAATCTTTTCCTTTGGAATAAGGAAAAGTCGCCAAATATCTTGATATGGGTAACCAAGATAATTGATTCCTGATTGGGTAAAGGTGGTTTTACCAAGTCCCAATCAGCGTGTTGATTGTTCTTCTTTACTCCATACCTGGAACAACCTGAATGTCCCACCGTGAATAAGGTCATGTATGATCTTATTACTGATACTATACTGAACTTGCGATGTTTTGTATGAAATGTCTTTATTATGTCATATATGCAATGTATCATTCATCCACAACAATTATAAGTAACTTAGCGATATACTAAACCCATAATAATTTAATCCTAAGTCCTTAATTCAAACGTAAATCATAGGCAGAAAAATAGAAACAACATTGGAGTCATGAAAATAGTAACAACATCAGAGTCATGAAAATGGTAATAATTTCAATGTCATGAAATTAATAACAACATAAGAGTCATGAAAAATCATTTTGATGCAGTTTTAAAACACATATATTCGAAAATTCCATTTCCTCACACTCTAATTCTCCTAATCCGTAATAACCCCAAATAGTTTATTTAAAGAATTTCAATGCCCAAAACACTCGTACTAGGAGAAATTAACGTAACAAAGCTCAGTTTCATATACACATCAGATGCAATAATAACGAGTAGAAATCGTGTTCGACAAGCATCCTGACCATAAATCTATTTATGTGCATGTAATTAAATTTTCGTAACATATAATTCATTCACAAACATCACAACTAGAAATAAACGACATGCACGTTCTAAAATTAACAGAGATAAAAACTTAAATTTTCAATGAAATCCCTATGGCTAAATTTCTTTTATTTCCTCGCTATTTTAGTTCTTTTCTTCCATTCCCCTTTTTCCCAAATAACTTCAAAATTTTGTAATAAATTTAAATCTCCAGTATCTAAAAAAAACATTAATAAAAAGAATTGACAGTTTCACATACACATCAACCATCAAGAAGAAAAATAGGTGCAACAGATGTATGTGTAGAGTATTTCAGCGAGCTCTATAACTGATGTATGTGAAGCTATTGATTCTATTACTCTCATAGACACTACAACCATCAAGAAGAAAAATAAATGCAACAGTTGCAACAAAAAAGATGGAATAATTGGATTTGAGTATCGTTGTGGAGATGTATTTTGTGGAAGACATAAATAAGCATTGTGTATCCCAATGTTTTAATGTTTAGGTCATTTTTGTATCCCAAGGTTTATTCTAATCCATTTTCGTTCTTAACCAATGTAGTTTATCCAATAAGTGCGTTTCTATCATTGGATTAACATTTAAGTCTTTTTGTGCATCCCAAGGCTTATTCTAATCCATTTTCGTTCTTAACAAATGTAGTTCATCCAATAAGTGCATTTGTGTCATTGGATTAACATTTAGGCCATTTTGTGCATCCCATGGCTTATTCTAATTCATTTTCGTTCTTAATCAAAGTAGTTCATCAAATAAGTGCATTTGTGTCATTGGATTAACATTAAGTCATTTTGTGCATCCCAAGGCTTATCCAAATCCTTTTTCGTTCTTAACGAATGTAGTTCATCCAATAAGTGCGTTTGTGTCATTGGATTTATATTTAGGTCATTTTGTACATCCCAAGGCTTATTCTAATCACTTTTCGTTCTTAAGGAATGTAGTTCATCGAATAAATGCGTTTGTGTCATTGGATTAACATTTAGGTCATTTTGTGCATCCCAATGCTTTTTCTAATCACTTTTCATTCTTAAGGAATGTAGTTCATCCAATAAGTACGTTTGTGTCATTGAATTAACATATACATCATTTTGTGCATCCCAATGTTTATTCTAATCCACTTTCGTTGTTAATCAATGTAGTTCATCCAATATGTGCATTTGTGTATTTGGATTAACATTTAGGTCATTTTGTGCATGTCAAGGCTTACTCTAATCCCTTTTAGTTCTTAAGGAATGTAATTCATCCAAAAAGTGTGTTTGTGTCATTGGATTAACATTTAGGTCATTTTGTGCATCCCAAGGCTTATTCTAATCACTTTTTGTTCTTATGGAATGTAGTTTATCCAATAAGTGTGTTTGTGTCATTGAATTAACATTTAGGTCATTTTGTGCATCCCCATGCTTATTCTAATTACGTTTCTTTCTTATGCAATGTAGTTCGTCCAATAAGTGTGTTTTTGTCATTGGATTAACAGTTACGTCATTTTGTGCATCCCAAGGCTTATTCTAATCCATTTTCGTTTTTATCTAATGTAGTTCATCCAGTAAGTGCATTTGTATCATTTGATTAACATTTAGGTCATTTTGTGTATCCCAAGGCTTATTCTAATCCATTTTTGTTCTTAACCAATGTAGTTCATCCAATAAGTGTGTTTGTGTCAATGGATTAACATTTAAGTCATTTTGTGCAACCCAAGGCTTATTCACGGTAGACGCACTATGTCTAATGGTGATACCTTGATCACATTGTCGATTTTACGTAAAAAACTTTTGAAATTATGGAAGTCGATTGGTTCATGGTAGGTTGTTCCACTAGAGAACCGATGGTGTGTGTTTTAGTTTGCTTCTCCTTATGATGTGCGAAGCATTCAAACAATTGAAATATGGAATATGAAACTGGGTTTTCTTCACATTTTTTCTTGGATGAAAGATTTCAATCCGAATTTGATAAGAAACACAAATGCCCAATGTTAGATATGAATTTACAATTTTCTTCATAAATATTGGAGGCCAATAATCATCTTCACGGTCTTTTCAAGTATCGAAATCCCTTTATCTATTAATGAAACGACTAAGTAAAAAATCCTTGGAACATTTTGCTAGTGTTTTGCTCGATATGGATATGGCACAAGAGTTGCGAGGTTGTATTCTTGTTGAATGTGAATGATATGGATTCTTTGTTTACATTGATTATGAAAATTGTCATTCTTTTGTGAATCTTTTAATTTAGTTTGGAATTCTAAATATAAATGTAAAAACTACTCTCACTACCATGGAAAAATTCAAAGTCTTACAGAAGTTGCAGTTGCTAAGCAGATGATTAGGAAGTATGTCACTAAAACCACAATTGATCTAATGCAGAAATTGAGGGTACACAAAAAACATATCATGATTCTAGTACTCATTGTGTTGTTAATTCTCCTTTAGTTGATCACATTCTCAATATTAAGTTGAGAGGCAGCACAAGAATTCAAGAATTCTCTTTTGGCGATCAAGAAAAAAATAAGAATTATGATGATGTGTTTGATTCAGACCTAGTTGACACTTTTTCTCCAGAGGAACGTCATGAGGAAGTCGTAAAGATTCACTCCCTCTGGATGAAACCTCTAATACATCCATTGGCATTGTTGGTGGGCCGAAGGGATCCTAAATGTCAAACTTTAATGCAAATGTTGTTCACGACATGCATGTTTTGGGACTTTTGAGTGGTGATGGAAAGGAAACAACTGCTATTGCAATATTAGTTGATGATCAAAGTGACTTCTCTGTAATTATCTCTTATTTGTTTTCCTTTTTATTAATATATTCTTATCTATAGAATTATTTTTTAAGTTACATACTAGTTTTTAAATTTAGGTTTAACTGCAATTTTGATCCCTCTCTTTTCACCAATTCACGAAATTGGTCCCCCTGTTTTAAAAGTCGACAATTTTGGTTACTCTCTTAGATTTTTGAACTAAAAAATAACAAAATGAAATATTTTAAATGGCATGGCATACGATTTCATGATATAGAACCATCTAGATAGAATAATTATTCATATGTTATTAAATAAATTACAAAAATGAAAATTTTCTGAAGTTGAAAGTTAAGTTTTTAGAGGATTTTATTTCAATTTCATGGTTTTAATAAATTTACATTATCATATCACATACCACGTTATTTAAACCATGTCTAATCGCCTTTTTTTAGTTAAAAAATCATAATGAGGGATCAAAACTATCAGATTTTAAAATAGGGAGACCAATTTCTTAAATTGGAAAAAAATAAGAGGATTAAAACTATAATTAAGCCCTACATTTATTTACCATTTCACATTAATTTTATTTTTATGGTTTACAGTTTTAATATTAATTTTAATATTTTAATAGTTGTGAAATTTTACTTTATTTTTATAATCATAAACCGAAAAAAAAATTATCTTGTTGATTTCTATCTTAGACTCTACCGATTGATAACGATTTAACTAGAGATAAATTACTTCTCCAAAATAAAAATATCACATATATGATGAGTTTATTGTATGCCTTCTAAAAGAGTGGAGATTTCATTCAGTAAATGAGGACTAGTAAGGGAACATCAAATGGGATGTCTCTTATGGTCATGACATCTAACCTACTTTACTTATATATATTTTCCACAAAATATTATTCAAATAATGAAAATCTCTTTTTATTACTAATGATATGATTTTCAATGTTTTGCATACTAGCATGACTGAAAAACATCTTAAAACTTTTTATTTATTTATAAATTCTCTGATATTGAGCTTTGTAACTCACTATATTGTTGGGGTGATTTTTTTTAGATGTTAGCATTAAAGATTTAAAGAGTATATTTGGATTGCTTCTCAGCAGTATTCCAAGATGTTTTCACAACATATTTTATTTTACTTTGAAAACATTTCGAATTTGAAAAGAAAAATATTCTATTTTGTGAAAAACCTTGTTTAAAAGATAACGGGGGGGGGTTACAATTTACAATTTTCCTCAGGAATATTGGAGACCAAAGATCATCTTCATGGTCCCTTCAAATATCGAAACCGCTTTAGTCAATATGGATATGACACAAGAACTACGAGATCTATTCTTGTTGAACCTAAAGGGTATGTCTTATTTGTTTACATTGATTATGAAAAATTATCATTTTTTTGTTAATCTTTTAATGTAGTTGGAAATTCTAAAGATAAATGTAAGAAATACTCTCACAACCATTGAAAAATTCAAACTCTTGAAGAAGTTGTAGTTGCTAAGTAGATGGCCAAAAAACATGTCCATAAAAACGTTGTTGTCCAAATGAGTGTAGAAATTGAGGGTACACGCAAAGCATGTTATGATTCTAGTACTCATTTTGTCCTTTTAATTCTCCTTTATTGATCACATTAGCAACAATGAGTTAGGTGGAAACCCAATTACTCATGAATTCTCCCCTATCATTCAGAAAAAAATTTATAAGAATCGTGATGAAGTTTCTGATTCAGACTAATTGACATTTTTTCTCCAGATGAATGTCAATGGAAGTAGTAAAGATTTACCCTCTTAGGATGTCGAGACTAATGATTTATTAAATAACAACAAAATTGTTAATGATATTCTTACTGTAACTGTTTATGATTTGCATTTTCTAAAAGAAGCTTTAATACATAATGAAAATTTTGTTGAAACATCTTTAACAACAATTGATGTTGTTGGTGAGCTGAAAGGATCCCCAATGTCAAACTTTAATGTAAATGTCATTCATGATCTTCGGGTTTTAGGACTTTTGAGTGGTGATGCAAAAGAAACAAGAAAAATTAAGTGATCAAAGTGACTTCTCTATGACTATCTCTAAATTTAAGAGAAAGATATTACTAATAATATTTTTTGACAAATTAGCTAATAATTAATTAGTCTTTACATTTAATATCTTTTGATGATTTCTTTTCATTTAGTTTTTTATAGGAAATTTGGATGGTTGTTTTCTTTCCTCATGAGTTTAGTTTTGCCCCCTCCAATTATTTTTTCTTTCTTTTTCTTTTTTATTAATATATATTCTAGCTTACCATTTTTTTTAAGTTATATAAAATGACTCCTATTATGAAATAATATACTAGTTTTTAAATTTATTTATCATTTCACATTATTTTTATTTTTATAATTTACTATTAATTATTAATTTTAAAATTTTAATATATTTGAAAATTTACATTATTTTTATAATCATAAATGAGAAAAAACATTATATGTTATCTTATTAATTTCTATCTTACAATCTACCAAATGATAATAATTTAAATAGAGATAGATTACTTTCAAAAATAAAAACTAGAGATGAATTATATGATAGAATTTAATTGTTATACACCATAAAAAAAATTTACCGTAAACACATCACAACCATTCACGAGCATATATAACTTTAAATGTAATTATAGTAATAATCCAATATCTTTAATAATTTAACGGTTGTGATTGTTTAACCGTTTAATGAAAAATTCATTCCGATATATATGAGTTAAATCCTATATTATGATGTAATATGATCACTTTATCATATTACTCATCAAAATTTGATTGAAAATTATAACATAATATAGTTTTTTCTATCTTATCTTTTTTATCCTCATCATCAAATTAATTCTCAATTGGTTATAAAAAAATCCTCAATTGAAATATAGTTGAATTGTCCGTTTTTTTAAAAAATAAAAAAAATTACCGTTAGATATTTATGGAGGGTAACATAAAAAGATATATATTTTTTAGGCAATAAAAAAGATCTAACGAAGATATATGAACTCTTGACTAATTGATATGCTATTAACGAGGAAAAATATTTTTGTGGATCTTACTTGGTGCCATCATTCATTATAAATTACACACCCGCTTTCAATAAATCAATCAACTATTTCTTGTGTATTCACATTGAGAAACCTTTCTTCTTCTCTTAAAGTTTTCTTCTTCTCTAAATTTGTTAAGTGATATCAACATCCTTTTACGCTTTTCCTTAAGTCAATCGAAGTGAAACAACATGGTTCATCTACCGCTTTGTCGTAATGGTTGTGGTTTCTACGGTTCTGCTGAAAACAAATACTTTTGTTCAAAGTGTTACAAAGATTGCATCGAAGAAAACAACACCAATGCATCAGAAATTGAAGGTCCTACTATTCTTGGTTCATCATCTCCTTCTGAAAAACAGAATATTTCAGAGAGCTCTATAACCGATGTATGTGCAGCTATTGATTCTATTACTCTCACAGACACTCCAACCATCAAGAAGAAAAATAGGTGCAACAGTTGCAACAAAAAAGTTGGAATAATTGGATTTGAGTGTCGTTGTGGAAATGTATTTTGTGGAAGACATAGATACCCAGAAACACACTCATGTAATGTTGATTGGAAAAACATTGGTCGCCAAATGTTGGCTAAACAAAATCCAAAATGTGTTGCTGACAAATTAGATTCAAGGATATGAACAAATACAGATTAGCTTTTGATTTTCTTTCTTTGTCAAAAGTTGTAAATCTTACCACTCTTTATGAATTTCTTGCTCATTGTTAGTTAGTGCGATTTTTCTGATACTGTACTAGTCATTACAATTTGTTATAACAAAAAAAAAACCATCACATTTTGTATGTTTTCTTGTTATTATCGATTCGTTTTGATCTTCTTAATGGGTATAGTACTTGTCCTTCCATAAGGAATTGCACAATTGTATGTTATTATGCTTCTAAAGTTAAGGTAGAAGAGTGATGAATTTCACGTTTCTAGTAAAGCGGCAGTATTTTTTTTTTATCAGTAATAACACGATAATATGATCGGTACTAAAGCCAAATAATGATAAAATTTTTCCAAAGAAACAAAATGCAAACTTATACGAAATACAAGCAATCTTAAGATTTATCTATGTATGATATAATATATTATAACATGACTTATTTAGTCTAAAATGGAAGAAAACATCAATTCTATGTTTCCAATTCTTGGTGTACATAATCTTTACGACTATTGGAATTAAAAAATTCAAAAGCTACTGTATGCCTTCCAAAGATACATAACAATATAATAAAATAGATAAGCTTTATATCCAAAGAGCTCCGCAAAGTAGTCGGTGAATCCTACAAAATTGATAAGTTTTAAATGGCATTTACTTCCGTTTATATTATGATATGGGAATGTCCAAGAGGAAATAAGGTGATGGGCTATTGCAAAGGGTCCTGGAACAAACATTGGTGCAAATTCACCACTTTCCACATTGAAATCTGTAGACAAGCTGTGAGTTTTTTCTACACCCTTACACATTTGTTCTACCTTTGCAACTGCAGTTTTCTGGGCTTTCCTGTACTCGGCAAATGTCAGAGCTTTTCTTACATCTTCTCTACTGCGCCACTAAGCATCTCCAGAAGCAAGTTGAAGCATATTACGTGTGAAGTGGGATTTGGATTTGTTGCAATTGGCTGCAATGCAGTCAGCACATCTGAACCGTTCAATCTAAATTGGACATTTTCGATATGCCTGGCTGCACTCTACAGTGCAGTCGGGGGAGCCGACTGTAGCGAATCCGGGCTTGTGTGAAGTGGAGTGGATGTGAATGCTTAAGAAGTTAAACAATTGCAAAGTTTTAATTTAAACAAAATTTTGCCACTAAAGTAGAGAAGGCTTCCTATATAAGAATGCAAACGGGGTGAAAGATAAGCAAGACTTCAGTTAACCAATCTTCATTTGTATCCACTATTTTCCATGCATTTAGATTAAGGAAAAAAGGATGCATTGGGTAATAAGTAAATTCAATAAAACACTGGTTGTCAATATTATATATACCTTCCAACCCTACCTCATCCACATTAATTTCGAGGGTTTTAGCATATGCAAAGAATCCAACCATCAGCTGACATGGCATGCTGTTTGGTCCAACTAGAAACCCAACCGAAAAGAAAGTATTAACATATAAAAGACGGGAGAATCATTTATAATTTTGATGAGAAAAGAGAACACAAAGTATGTGTTAATTAAGTACATTAGACTACCTTGCACTTAACTACTTTTGAAAGGTGACTACATATTACTTTTGAAAGGTGACTACATATGACAAAATATTACAATATTCATGAATTGTAGCCTACTTTGAATATGATCAGAATACCACACAAGTGATTAAATTGCTTGTTATATTATGATAAAGTAAGAAATAGTGTATCCCCAAAAAGATCCTGAAGTAAGGTGAAAATTAGGAGATAAGATTTTTTTAACATTTACTAATAGCCAGACCTTATTAAACAAAATAAGGAATTGGAATGTAATTGCATTTACAGTTAAGACTTTCAAAGTAAAACCATCAATTCATTAATAAATGCATGATCTGAGTAATCAAAATCATCTTCAAATAGTACACATATCCTGTAAGATTTTCTGTCAGATGTTTATAACAAAGTTTTTCATATGTTTATCTCACACATATAGGACTCAGAATTTTCAAATAATGAAAATGGATTTATTTACTGAAAATGATGAGCTTCAAGCTCTTAAAATTGAGGAAAACAGAAATAGAAATGATAAACCAGAATTTTACGAACCCCTAAACCAGAGCTAAGCTCCTGACTAGAGAATTTCTTCTCCTAATTGTATACTAACAACTTTTTTACATGATTTTCTTACTATCTTTCCCCCTTTCTTATAACCAAAAATCCCATTAACTCTTTTTCCCTTCCTTCTGCACTCTCCTAGAAATGAGCTTACGTGGATTGGGCCTAGGTGTTCTATCACATACATACAATGGAAAAAAAAAATAACAGTATAAAACCTAAATTAAATGAAAGTTATGTAAAATGTTATACCAGGCCATGACTGAGAACTGTGATATACAACTAGGGGTGTGCATGGTCCAAAAATCAAACTGAATTGCACCACATTAATAGTGCAGTTCAATTTTTAAAACCACTTTAAAAAAACCGGTTATTTTTTTAACCAGTTACAGTTCAATTTTAAACCAGTTTAAAACCGGTTTATAATTATAAACCGGTTTAGTATGTTTGAACTGGTTTGAACCGGTTTTTATCAAAACCAATTCGAACCGGTTTTTATCAAAACCAATTCGAACCGGTTTTTATTGAATTGTTTAAAATCGATTTTTCATTTAATTTTTTATACTTTTCTATTTTTTTTAACATAAAATTATACTTTTTTTTAGAATGTTCATTGACACATTTTTCTGTTAAGTATAGTCTTTTAATATCTATCTTTTGATTTTTCAAAAATAAAATAAAAAATATTGAATTGTAGTATATGTAGTATTAATTATAGCGTTCAATTTATAAAAATATATTTAAATATTTCCATAGCGTAGATATAAAAAAAAAGTAATATTTTCTCAAAAATGAAAGCGGCTATCATTTTAAGATAACTATTTTTTACAAATAAATCAATCATTATAGGACGGATGAAATATTTTATTTTAATTAAGAATATTATATATATATATATATAGTTACATTTTTTTTACTCATATGTATATATATAGCTTATATAAAACTGTTTTTAGAATAAGAAAAATGCTATTTTCAACAAAACAATGCTATTTTTTAGAGTAAGAAAAACTGTTTTGATGAATTTTTGTAAAAAAAAGGATAATATAGTTGACATTTTAAAACATAAAAGATCAAATTGTCACTTAAAATTAAAATAAATGATCAAATAAAAAAAAAGATAAAAGACTAAAATGTTAACTAAAATTAAGTTAAGAAACCACATGTGTTATTTAACATTTTATTTTTTATATTTACAATGTTAATTTTAATTTTATGATATTAAATACAAAAAGGTTTGAAAGTGGTTGAAACTGGTTTTTTAAAAAAAGTTTAGTTAACTAGACTTTTTAAAATTTATGGTGCAGTTCATAAACCATTTAATTGGTTTAATCTTTTATAGTGCAGTGCAATTCAGTTTATGAATGCAGTCTAATTAACTACATTTTTTACACACTCCTATATACTAACTTCTCCCACTTCAATACTAGTCTCCTCATATATATCTCTCTTCTCACAGCCTCCTCCAAGCTTTCTCCTGGCTAGTTCCCGGAGATAAACTAATAAATTTTTAAAAATATAGTGATAAAAGATTACAAATAAAACTATAAAGAAAACATCCATGCGTACTAAAATCTAATCTCAAGCCAAAGATATCCTGCTTTAATGACATGTTCTTTCCTTTCTTAACAGAAGGTTTAAACTTTTGACAGTTCAAAACCTAATAAATACACGTCTATATTAGTTTAGTTTGGTTTTGAAAAATAAAATAAAATTTCTTATTATTTAATCAAATTCATGCATGTGATAAACCAAAAATTGTTCACCACTTGAACACACGATACTTCCCCAATTAATAGGATGAAATGAAATTTAAAAATTTCGCAATATAAATAAGGAGATTTTGCAATCTCAAACAGAAAATTGTCTCTTAGTAAAAGATATATTATTGCCATTATGGTAGCCAAATAGTTAGTACACCAATTTTGTCAAGTTAACCAGATCAATAAGTCTGATTCATGTTATAAAAGGCACAGTTTGAGAAGTAAGTGGGATCAGCAAGAAGAATCAAATGGCAGGATATATCCGCACAAAATTCTTATTATTAAACATTACTAACGGCATTGGCTGCCACAAAAGTTACTTTGGTCGATTGGGCCGCCACAAATGCACTATTGGTGGCTAATATTTGTAATTGCTTTCTAAATTTTCTTTTTAAATTTTCTTTCTACCTTTTTTCTAAAAACATTTTCTTTCTATGGTTTCTCGCATTTGATTGATTTATTACTTCTCTCTTGAGTTACCGTCGGTCTTTCCATTATGTTTTGTTTTTTAATGTTAATTTATTATTCGATTATTTATTTAATTAATATGATTTAATTTTCATTTAGACAATGGTGTTATTGTATTGATTGTGCAATGTTATTTGTTCATAAGTTTCAAGTCAGACACTACTTTATATCAACTTAGTATGTAATGTATTTTAAATATAGATTAATATTTTATATATTTAGTACTGAAAAAAAATTTAAATGTTTATAAATTATTTTTAGAACGTTAATATATATTTTTAAAATGTCAAATATATTATTTTTAAAATCGGTTATAATACTATTTTTAAGGTTTGTTAAAAAAAGTGTTTGTCAAATATTTATATTGTAAATTTTTTGCTAAAATTAAAATGTAGTTATTTTTTAAAATGTTGATAAAATATTATCTTTTTTATTATAGTTATTTTTGTTTTAATATGTTAGTAAAATATTATTTTATTAAGAAATTATAATTTCTTTCAACAACAAAATAATACTTATGAAAAAGAAAACAAACTTATAATGTTGAATTATGAAATATGTAATATTATACATATAAAATGATTTTATATTACTTTCAAAAGTTTGTATTTCAAAATGTTAGCAGATTTGTTAAAAAAAAAAATAGAAACTAGGTTGTTTAAATATACATGATAAATAAAATTTTAAAACAACTATGAAACATAATTATTTTAATGTACTTATATTGTTTAAAAACATTAGTAAAATTAATGATATTAAATTTTAATAATTTTTGTTGTTAGTCGTTACATACAGTTGTAGTTGAGTTTGTACAAAAATTTATATACTTTTATAGTGCCTATTTTGATTTATAAGGACTTATATTGTTTGTAAATGTTCCCTTAAGTGATATATAAAGTATGTCACAAATTATTATTTAGTAATTTGTAGTTGTTGTCACTAATAATAAAATAATACTTTTGAAAAATAAAGCATTTCGTATATAAAACATGGATATAATTAATGATCGTGTTAAAGAGTTTTTCAATGTAGGGGATGAGATGTCCATGTTTTTTATGTCAATGTAGACGTTTTAAGAGTGCACATAAAATAAGACTGCATTTATATGAAGATGGATTCATGCCTAACTACTGGGTTTGGACTAATCACGAAGAAGAGTCTCCGGCGGCATCTAGTTCTATTATATGTGTGGAGAATAACGTAGGTCATTCGAGTAGTATCAACATGTTAGGTGTAGATTATTATAATTATCAACACTTTGATGTGATGAACCATATGATTTCGGTTGTTGTTGGGGTTATTGTCATTCAATGAAGATCCATTTGACGATACTGATGGACTATCAAATGAAGAAGCTAAGATATTTTATTGTTTTTTGAAAGAGAAAATAAACCTTGTCTGAATGATCTCTAAACTCAAAGTTATTGATGTGTATTAGAGTTTTAGGTCTAAAGTCTTAATTTCATGACATGTGATATTGCTCGAAAACAAAATTTTATGACGAGAGTTGCTTTGATACGGACCATTAATGATTTCCCCGCTTATGGGAAGCCATCGTAGTGTGACTCGCATCATAGGTTATTACCTGTTGATGATATGCCAAAGGTACAAGTTGTTGTTGGTGGGGCTTCTAAACCACACGGTTATGGAAAATGGCACAATTAGACAAAAAAAATATATTTTTTGGGATCTGCCATATTGGAAGGATAATCTTTTGAGGCACAATCTCGACGTTATGCATATCGAGAAAAAATTATTTGACAACATATTTAAAACTGTGATGAAGGTAAAAGACAAAACAAAAGATAATGACAAAGCTAAGAAAGACAGATCTATATTTCATACGACCAACTTTATTATTGGTGGAGCACAATCGGAAGACTCGAAAACCCTTTGTGAATTACACTTTATTTGTTGGAGAAACCAAATCCGTTTGTCGTTGAATTAAGAAGTTGAAGACAATTGATGTTTATTGTTTTAATATAACAAGATGTGCCGATGTAGAAAATGGGAGGATGCATGGGATTAAAAGTCATAATTGCCATTTTTTATAGTGTTCACTTCCTATTGCCTTTAGTGTTTTTCTGTCACATGCCTTATTGAATTGTGTTTGACAGAGTTCATAACTTTTTTGCTAGTTTTATGAAGGCTGGTTGGTTTTTATGAATTACTTAGATAAGAAGCAATCGGGTTCAGAGTTGGCAAACAATGAAAGCTTAAATAATTGGACACATAAATTTATTGTGGTTCACCACTAACTTGGCTACATCCAGTCCCCTCATTCAAAAGGCTTTAATCCACTAATTCAAATACCTTGAATTACAAAGCACCTGACCCTCCAAGCAAGTCTTCCCACACAGCCTGACAACCCCAAACTTTTGAGGAACTAACCACCTTGGCCTTACAAGTGAAGTCTTTTCTAATACCTGACAACCCCTAATTGAAGAAGGAAATAAACCACTATCCATTTGAATACAAAATATTGGAA
This sequence comes from Cicer cuneatum, assembly GCA_037974295.1. Lineage (NCBI taxonomy): Eukaryota > Viridiplantae > Streptophyta > Magnoliopsida > Fabales > Fabaceae > Cicer > Cicer cuneatum. The sequence goes on along the minus strand of JBBPBO010001984.1, from coordinate 35,702,694 downwards.
CTTTTTAGTGTTTGCTTCTTACAAAGCTGATAATAATAACGCTCACACTCTAAGAAAAAACACTTGAAAATATTTCTAACTTGAACAAGTGTTTCTCTCTTTGAACTCTAAGATAAAATTGAAATTTTGAGCTTATGAGTTCTTCAACTCTTTTGTGATTTTCGATGATCTTCTTCTTCATTCTTGAGTATTTATTTATAGATAAAATTAGGGCTTCGATTTATTCCTTTTTTAATTATGAATTGTATCTTCATTCCTAGCTTGGTCAACAATGATCTTATTCAAAAATAGTTTTGAACAAGATGCTTTTTGATAATATGTTCTTTAGCTTATTCTTTATTTCTGAATCCAATCTGAGCAGTTCTTCTAATTTGATTCTGTAAGTATTTTGTTCAGATTGAGTTTGTAAATTCTTCAGATTGATTCTAATGGTATTATGTTCAGATTTAGTTTGTAAATTCTTTAGATTTATTATGTTCGTATAAATTCTTCAGATTGATTCTATTTGTACTTTGTTCAAATTGAGTTTGTAAATTCATTCAAATTGATCAAATCTTCTTCAAGTAGACTTTCTTCAATAATAAATCTGAATCAAATCTTATTTTAGATTTTCTTCAAAAACATGAATCTTCTTTCATACTTTATGAAGTCAAATATATTGTTCTCATAAAATACTTATATTATCATCAAAACTCTAAGTATAAAACCAACTTGGTTCCAACACTTATTGAAGTTCCTTTAGTGCTTACCTACACCGTGAAACAACACATTTTTATTCGATTTTATTTCAACTACGACACATTGTCACCATTGAATGGAAGAAACAATACTGATAATGTTATACATCATCCGCATGCTTTATCAATCTTTTGCGTCTAGTCATCACGTTGGTAGGGATATGTTGATATTTTGGCCACGTGAAAAAGTATTTAATGCAACACATGTTCATGTGTTGATTAACAACACTGAAGTTATATCTTACATTGAGTATGATTTATATCTCTCTCGATCTTTAATTTATTTATTTAAATTAATATTGACAATGCATAGTATTTTAATTTTAATAAACAACATATATATGGTAATTGGTCGTGGCATTTTTAACTACCAGATATTATTCTATTGATATAAATTGAAATTTCCTATCATGGTTTTAATAACAAGTACATCTCTAAGAACTAACTCTTATCAACATCCACTTGAGGCATTTATCTATGAGTCCAAAAAGAAGCTTCAATGAATGACACACCTACTATATTAATGGATACAAATTTCATATTGAATATTGGACTGAAGGAAAAGAAACAACAAATAATGGAGTGTGTATGAAGAATGTGTCTAATAGTGGTGTAACAGAAGATTTTATGGCATAATTGAACACATTTATTAAACTGACTACATGTTCTAGATTATGCGAAAACAGTGGTGTTGTGTTTACTGTTATTGGTTTGATCCATCAGGCAGAGGAAGTAAGATCAATTTGATGACCAACACTATAGATATTTGTTTGAGAAAAAGATATCCACTGTTTCATCCATTCGCCATGGCCCGTAATGTAACACAAGTCTATTATGTTCCTTATCCATTGACAACCAGAAAAAAACAAGGTTGGTGTGTTGAAAATGAAATGCAAATGGAGATGAAACAAGTGGAATCAAAGAAGATGAAACAAATCCAAACGAAGAAGTTGCATATGTGATGGATGAAATGTCAAATGTAGATCATGTGATTGGAGATGAGACTATTATTTACTTTTTCACGAGTCAAACACTGGGGAAGAAGTTGATGAACAAGAAATAGAAAAATCAAAGGATGATGAAGACGTTTATATAATTCACTCATCAAATGATGACGACGACGATGGTGTTTACAATTGATTAACTATGTGAAATGTGTATGTGTATATATAATGATATTATAGTTGAAGTGTGAACTCCAAAATATATATATATATATAATAAATTTTAATTTATTTATGTATATTTCTTTATTTTTGTGAAATGTATATATAATTATATATATATATATATATATATATATATATATATTATATATGGATATATATAGACATGACATCAATAATGGGAGCAGGAGGATCGTGAGCATGACTATTAGGGTCGGTTGAATACGAGGAATATCAAAAACATCACATGGTTAGAAAAATTTGTTAAACCACATGTTATTAATGACCCATCCCTCGTGCCTATGTTGATAACTAGCAGTAGTGGTGGAAAAAATTTAGTGAAATTGATCAATTTTTGTATTGTTTAAGAGTAAGTGATTACATTAATGTACTTAATTACTGATATATACATTTGCATGCAAATTTAAGTTATTGTTTTAATATATTTTTATTTTTTTAATTTAAACGAACAACTGACAAAATGTACTTGGAGAAAAGAACATAATGTATCAAATTTTGGCAGTTTTTGACCACCTATTCTGCAACTGTTTATTATGTATGTTGGCGTATGCATGTAACAAGGGTGATGAGAAACAGTCAAATTGGAGCACTTTGTGGAAGAAATGAAACGCAAATGCTTACAAAAAAAAGAGAGAAAAAACAAAGATTAATAGAGCATCTGAGAAGGGTACTGATACATATAAGGGAGATTACTTGTCTACTTGAGAGATTAAATATGTAAGACCCATTGTCAATTGTCTAGAATATGACAATTGGACCGATACACCTTAATAAAACCGAGGTAACTAATAATGAATAATAAATTAGAATTACCAACATAACTGAAAACTACATCCATAAATATAGTTCACAACTTGTTCAATAGATTTATAAAATATTACATCTTCAAAATAAACTACAATTGTCTGATTACATCTAAAATAAAGTAAAACATCAATTTTTAAATCAATAAGTGTGGAAATGATCTTCTGATGCTAAACTCATGTCTCATGTTCCTCCAGCTGTTAAAAAAAAATAAATGGGGTGAGAGAAAAATATCTCTGTGAGCTCTGAAAAATAAAGGGGGAAAAATCTCAAAGAGTTTCTTTCATAATTATGCATAAAACAAGAAAAAAATTATACATCTCAATTTAAATCTCTCATTTAATTTTTATAAAAGTTTTACTTATCTTATTATTATTATTTTTAAATTCTGAATAACATATGCAGGACCTCAAATCTTTTCCTTTGGAATAAGGATAAGTCGCCCAATATCTTGATGTGGGTATCCAAGATAATTGAGTCCTGATTGGTACAGGTGGTCACCAAGTCCCAATCAGCGTCTTGATTGTTCTTCTTGACCTGTTATTCCATGCCTGGAACAACCTGAATGTCCCACCGTGAATAAGGTCATGCATGATCTGATTAATGATACTGTACTTAACTTGCGATGTTTTGTATGAAATGTCTGTATTATGTCATATATGCAATGTATCATTCATCCACAACAATTATAAGTAACTTAGCAATATACTAAACCCATAATAATTTAATCCTAAGTCCTTAATTCAAACGCAAATCATAGGCAGAAAAATAGAAACAACACTGGAGTTAAATTTTATGCGCATCTAATAGAAACATACACATTAGATGCAACAGTAACGAGCAGAAATCGTGCTCAATAAGCATCCTGACCATAAATCTATTTATGCGCATCTAATTAAATTAATTAAATTTTCCTAACATATAATTCATTCACAAACATCACCACTAGAGGTAAACAACAAGCACATTTTAAAATTAACAGATATAAAAGCTTAAATTTTCAATGAAATCCCCATGGCTAAATTTTCAAAGAAATCCCCATGGTTCTAAGTACTTAGGATTTTGATGTTTACAAAAGCACTCCATGTAATCTTAATTTGAACCTTGAATTATTAAATCAAATGTCACCAAATGTCACCAGAGGATACACCAGGATGTGAAAACACTACCAGAGGATATCTTTGCTGGCCCAGATCAGAAGGAAGCAAAGTCAGAAGGAGACCTGGACCAGACCAGAAGGAAGCCTGCCATAGGGAGAGTTGTTCCAGACCAGAAGGAATCAAATGTCAGATTTATTCCCAAAGTTATTCTGACCAGAAGATGGCTTGGCAGTGAAATGATAAACAGTCCAGACTTGTTCCAGACTTCATCAGAGGATGAATTAATGGGTCCAGAACAAAGGAATTAATCCAGATTTGACCCAGACCAGAAGATAGCATGGTTCAGGGTATGAAACTAAGTCCAGACCAGAAGAAATGATTTCCAGAATTGATCCAGACCTGATCCAAAATCAAAGGTAAAATGTCCAGACTGAAATATTATTTATCCATATTTAATTTCAGTTTAATCCAGACCAAGTCCAGAATTGGTCTAGATCAGAGGGAAGATTTTCAGATCAATGGTTTAGAATTAATTATGTGGCCCAGTGTTGGCCGAGATCAGAAGATCAGACCATGGCCCAGTGTTGGCCGAAATCAGAAGGTTAGAATGAGTGGACCAACAGTGGCAGAGATCAGAGGATCACAGCAGATCAGTTTGTTGGACCAGGATTGCCGAGATCAGAAGATCAGAAGGTTAGGAAGTGTGGTCCAGGAATGGCCAAAATCTGAGGATCACAACATATCAATTAGTATGGTCCAGATGTGGACTAGCGCAGAAGATCAAATGGTCCAGAATTAATCATGAGGATTAACGATGCAGATTTTAATTTATTTTGATCAAAGTATTAAAAAGATTTGTCACAAAAATAAAGTGAAGTATTGTGGAACTCAGGAGCTGTTGGCGGGAAGAAACTAAAGACTTGATTGGCCAATTATTTTGAAAGAAAATCTGAAGCTTAATAAAAGATAAGGTTTTTATTTAAATAAAGCCCAATTGGACAAGTTATTTTTGCAAGAGAATCCAGCAAGATTCAGCTCGAAATTTATCTTGGAAGAGGCCCAAATCTGCATCTATAAAAGGAGGCTCAAGGCAGAATACTTTGCATCGAAAAAGTCATACACTTCCAAAGCAAACACTCAAGTTTTCAGTGAGGTCAATTGTGAGTTCCAGCTTTCAAGAAGCAAGCACTCTTGTTATTTTCTTTCTCGTGTGATCTAAGTTATTGAAGTAGAGTCTACAATCTGAGGGAGTCATAAGGGGTAGCATATTACTTGGCAATTAGATTCAAAGTGTTGTAATTCCTTCTACAATCTGGGGTTGTCAAATTGGCAGGAGAAGAAAGGTGTTGTATTCCTCAAGAGTCTAGGATTGTTAGACTGTTTGAGAAGACTGACTTGGAGGGTCAGTAGAACTGTTGTAATTCAAGGTTTGAATTAGTGAAATCCTTCAAGGTGAAGGGACTGGACGTAGCCTCGTTAACGGTGAACCAGTATAAAAATTATGTGTTTTATTTTTTACTTTATATCCGCTGCTAACTCTGTTTTTATTTCATTAAGTTTTGTTTTTAAAGTATAAAAACAGGAAAAGTAATCAAGTTAGTCAAACACAATTCAACCCGCCCTTCTCGTGTTTGCACCTTCAATTGGCATCAGAGCTTGGTCTCAAAGCTGAGCAGTTAACAGTGTTTGTGGAAAGGTCCAAGGGGTTCAACATGGCAGAATCCAGAGAAGAATTGGGAGGCAACATCAACAGACCACCATTGTTTGATGGAGAAAGGTTTGAGTATTGGAAGGACAGAATGAGAAGTTTCGTCATATCTCAAGATCCTGAACTATGGAAGATGATAGTCAAAGGATACACTGCACCTACTGATCCAGAAGATCCAACAAAAAAACTAGACATGGATGATATGAAAGCAAATCAGAGCAGATTACACAAACTTCATCATAAGTCCAGAAACATCATGATCAGTGCCATCACATTCAAGGAATTTGACATATGCACAGATAAAGAAACAACAAAGAGCATATTCGACAGTTTGGTTCTGACCTATGAAGGAACCCAACAAGTTCAAGAAGCAAGGGCTAACATACTGGTCAAACAGTATGAGATGTACAAGATGGAAGATGATGAAAACATTGATGGAATGTTCTGCAGATTCCAGACTCTAATATCTGGACTGAAAGTCTTGAAGAAAAGCGACACAACAGCAGATCATGTCAAGAAGATTCTAAGAAGTTTACCAAAAAAGTGGAGACAAATGGTTACTGCAGTTCAACAAGCCAAAGATCTGAATAACTTAAGACTTGAAGACCTGATCAGCTCACTCAGGTCTCATGAAATAGAATTGGAAGAAGATGAACCAAAGAAGAAAAAGAATCTGGCTCTGAAGTCAAAACAGAAGAAAGCTGCAAAGGCAGCATCAGAATCAGAGGATAGTGATAGTGACTGTGATGATATGGCTTACTTAACCAAAAAGATGGTTAAGATATGGGAAGACAGGAAGAAAAGAAGCTTCAAGAAGAAACATAACAATAAAGGAAAGGAAGAATATGACAAGAAGAGTATTGTTTGTTATGGGTGCAATAAACCTGGACATACCAAGTCAGAATGTCCAAATCTGGAAAAAGGCAAACAGCACAAAAAGAGTTCCAGATACAGAAAGAATGGTCTGATGGCTACCTGGGATGTATCAGAATCAGAAGAAGAATCGTCTGATGAAGAAGAGGCAGAAACAACAATGAAGGCACACATCAGGTCTGCTTCTGGACCTCATAAAGGTATGAATTCAGGAAGGAAAGCAGGCAGAAGGAAGAATGAAAGAAGTAGTCATTCAAGCAAGTCTGGAAACACATCAGAGGAAGCAATTCTGTCTTTGATGGCTCATACCAACTCAAGTTCTGGATACAGCTCAGGCTCTGGAACAGAATCAGAAGATGAAGACAGTGAGGTATTTTCTGATCTATCTAAATCTGAATTAATTGAGACTTTAAAAGACTTGTTAAATGCAAACAATAAGATGTCTTTAAAACTGAAAACTCTTAGGGAAGATAAGAAAAATCTAACCAAAGAAGTCCAAGTTTTAAAGAATCAAAATTCTGAGTATGCAACTGAAAACAAAGATTTTAAAACTGAAGTTGCAAGACTCAAATCTTAAAACCAAACTCTCAAAAGCAATATTTGTTCCACTTCCAAAACTTTTTGTGAATCTGATATGCATAAGCAATTTTTTCAAAACTTTATTTCTAATGGAAAAAAGAAGTAAATATGCATCTATGATTTATGGAAACAGTAACACTGGAAATAGAGGTCTTGGTTTTACAGAAATGATTGCTGAAAGTAAAGCTGTTCATTCTGATGTTTTATGTATTGTTTGTGCTAAGAAAGGTCACTCTGAACTATCTTGTCCACTGGTAAAATCTGAACAAGATCAGAGAGCTGTTAAGACTAACAAACCTGGACCCAATCAGTTCTAGCTACCAAAAGATCAAATTGTCTATGTTGCAAATATTCTGAGCAACCAGAAGGAGACACCAACAATGGTGCTTGGACAATGGATGTTGGCAATGCACAATCAGAAGAAGGTTTATGTTCCTGCTACAACAAGACAAAGGCAATATGAGTCTGATGGAAAAAAGGTCTGGTCAACTCAACTAGAACCAGAATCAGAATCAGAACCAGTAGTGGAACCAGAATCAAAACTGGAACCAGAACAGGAATTGGAACTAGAATCAAAACTGGAACAAGAATAGGAATTTGAACTAGAACCAGAACTGGAACCAGTATCAAAAGCACAGAAACTGGAACCAGAACGAACACTGGAACCAGAACCAATACTGGAACCAGAACCAAAATCAGATCAGGAATTACCAAAATCACCAGAATTACCAAATTCATCAGAACCACCAGATTCACCAAAATCACCAGAATCAAAACATGTTCCAGAATCATCAGAGGAACATGGTTTATACACCAAAGCAGAATCAAGGAAACTGCTCAAACAGGCCTGAAGAAGAACTGGCCCTAATGGCTCGAACAGAAGCTAAGTCTGAATCTGAGCATGACTCTGACTCTGATTTTGACAAAGAAAAGGCAAGGTCTGATCAGCAACACAAAACTTGGTATCTTGACAGTGGCTGCTCCAAGCACATGACAGGAGATAAATCTATGTTTCTGGATCTGACTATGAAGAATGCTGGCAAAGTTTCCTTTGGAGGAAACCAGAAAGGTCAAATTATTGGTACAGGAACTGTTGGTAACACTTCTTCTCCCTTGTCTATTAAAAATGTTCTTTTAGTTAAAGGGATAAAACATAATCTTCTGAGCATAAGTCAATTAAGTGACTGCAATTAGATGTTATCTTTAATCAAAAAACTTGCAAAGCTGTTAGTCAACTTGATGGGACTATTTTATTTACTGGCACTAGGAATGATAATGTTTATAAAATTGATCTTTTTAGTCTTGCTAAGCAACAGGTTAAATGCCTATTATCTGTAAGTGAGCAGAATCTGATTTGGCACAAGAGGCTAGGGCATGCAAACCCTAGACTTATATCCGAGTTGAGCAAACTCCAGTTGGTAAGAGGGCTTCCCAAGGTAAGTTCCAAAACTGAGATTCTGTGTGAAGCATGTCAAAGAGGTAAAAGCTCTTTTAAAACTAAAAAAATGTGTTTCTACCTCTCAACCACTTGAACTGCTTCACTTATATCTGTTTGGTTTTGTTCAAACAGCTTCCCTCAGTGGTAAGAAATATGGTTTTGTGATTGTTGATGATTACTTAAGGTGGACTTGGGTAAAATTTTTAAAGAACAAAGATGAATCTCACAAAGTGTTTATTTCCTTCTGTAAGCAAGTTATGAATGAACAGGGTATTAAGATCATAACCATCAGAAGTGATCATGGAGGTGAATTTGAGAACAAGTACTTTGAAGAATTCTGTGATGAGAATGGGATCTCTCACAACTTCTCATCACCCAAAACACCTCAACAGAATGGAGTGGTAGAAAGGAAAAATAGATCACTGCAGGAGATGGCCAGAACCATGCTGAATGATATGAAGGTTGCCACCTACCTTTGGGCAGAAGCTGTCAACACAGCTTGCTACATTCAGAATAGAGTCTACATCAGGTCCATCTTAAATAAAACTCCCTATGAACTGTGGAAAGGTAAGAAACCCAATATTTCCTACTTTAAGCAATTTGGCTGCATCTGTTTTATGTTGAACACTAAAGATAACCTAGCTAAGTTTGATTCTAGATCTCAAAAGTGTATCTTTATTGCCTACTCTGAGAGATCAAAAGCTTATAGAGTGTTTAAGAAAGAAACTAACACTGTGGAAGAATCAATCCACATTAAGTTTGATGATAAACAGCTTGACTCTGAAAAGTCAAAGCAAGATGAGGAAATTGCAGGTGAACCAGAGGCACAGGAACTAGAAGCTGAACCATAAGCAGAATCTGAGAAAGATCAAGAGGAAGAAGAACATGCTGACTCTGAAAACAAGTCAGAGGGAAAGAATGGATGGAAGTACAAGTCTTCACATCCAGAATCTCTCATTATTGGCAGTGTAGCAGAACCTTTAAAGACCAGATCATCAAGTAGAGAAACCAGTCTGTTTGGTTTACTATCAACAATTGAACCAAGCAATGTTGATGAGGCTTTGGCAGAGGAAGGTTGGATACTTGCAATGCAAGAAGAGCTGAATGAATTCCAAAGGAATGATGTTTGGGATCTGGTACCCAGACCAAACAAAAACATTATTGGAACCAAGTGGGTTTTCATGAATAAACTTAATGAAAAAGGGGAAGTGGTAAGGAACAAAGCCAGACTTGTAGCTCAAGGATACAGTCAACAGGAAGGTATAGACTACACTGAGACTTTTTCTCCAGTGGCCAGGTTAGAAGCAATTAGAATTCTCTTATCATTTGTTGCTAATCATGATATAATGCTGTATCAAATGGATGTTAAAAGTGCATTCTTAAATGGCTACATAAGTGAGGAAGTCTATGTCAAACAGCCCCCTGGATTTGAAGATTCTGATTTTCCAGACCATGTTTTTAAACTTAAAAAATCCTTATATGGTGTAAAACAAGCACCAAGGGCATGGTATGACAGACTTAGTAACTTTCTGCTTAAGAATGAATTTAATAGAGGCCAGATTGATAATACTCTATTTAGGAAATCCATTAAAAATGATATTTTGATTATTCAAGTTTATGTTGATGATATCATATTTGGATCGACTAATGCCACTTTGTGCAAAGAGTTTTCTGACCTAATGCAGAAATAGTTCCAAATGAGCATGATGGGAGAACTCAAGTTCTTCCTGGGAATTCAGATTCACCAAGGTAAATCAGGTATACTGATTCACCAATCTAAATATACTAAAGAACTTCTTAAAAAGTTCAAAATGAGTGAATCTAAGCCTATGGCCACCCCTATGCACCCAACCTGCTCACTTGAGAAAGATGAAACCAGCCAAAAGGTAGACCAGAAAACATACAGAGGTATGATTGGATCCCTTCTTTATTTAACTGCTTCTAGACCTGACATCTTGTTTAGTGTTTGTGTCTGTGCCCGATTTCAAGCTGACCCTAGGGAATCCCATTTAACTGCTGTCAAACGAATTATGAGATACCTTAAAGGAACCACCAACCTTACCTTGTTATACAAGAAAACCACCACCTACAAACTCAGAGGTTTTTTTGATTCCGACTATGCTGGAGACAAGCTGGAAAGGAAAAGTACAAGTGGCAACTGCATTTTCTTAGGTGATAATTTGATCTCTTGGTCAAGCAAAAGACAAATCACCATTGCCAAGTCCACAGCTGAAGCTGAGTATATATCAGCAGCAGGATGCAGTTCACAGTTACTCTGGATGAAACATCAACTTGAAGATTACAACATCTTTGAAACCAATATCCCTTTGTTATGTGATAACACTTCAGCCATAAACCTGACCTAGAACCCTATCTTACACTCTAGAGCCAAACACATTGAAATAAAACACCATTTCATTAGGGACCATGTTCAAAAAGGGACTTTAAGCATCCAGTTTGTGGACACTGATCATCAATGGGCTGACATCTTCACGAAAGCATTACCAGAAGATAGGTTCGACTTCATCAAGAAGCATCTCAGCGTTACCTCCATATTTGACCTGAACCAGAAGATGGCCTGGCAGTGAAATGATAAACAGTCCAGACTTGTTCCAGACTTAATCAGAGGATGAATTAATGGGTCCAGAACAAAGGAATTAATCTAGATTTGACCCAGACCAGAAGATAGCATGGTTCAGGGTATGAAACTAAGTCCAGACCAGAAGAAATGATTTCCAGAATTGATCCAGACCTGATCCAAAATCAAAGGTAAAATGTCCAGACTGAAATATTATTTGTCAAGATTTAATTTCAGTTTAATCCAGACCAAGTCCAGAATTGGTCCAGATCAGAGGAAAGATTTTCAGATCAATGGTTTAGAATTAATTATGTGGCCCAGTGTTGGCCGAAATCAGAAGGTCAGAATGAGTGGACCAGCAGTGGCCGAGATCAGAGGATCACAGCAGATCAGTTTGCTGGACCAGGATGGCCGAGATAAGAAGATCAGAAGGTTAGGAAGTGTGGTCAAGGGATGCCCGAAATCAGAGGATCACAGCATATCAATTAGTAAGGTCCTGATGTGGACTAGCACAGAAGATCAAATGGTCCATAATTAATCATGAGGATTAACGGTGCAGATTTTAATTTATTTTGATTAAAGTATTAAAAGTATTTGTTACAAAAATAAAGTGAAGTATTGTGGAACTCAGGAGTTGTTGGCAGGAAGAAACTAAAGACTTGATTGGCCAATTATTTTGAAAGAAAATCTGAAGCTTAATAAAAGATATGTTTTTTATTTAAATAAAGCCCAATTGGTCAAGTTATTTTTGCAAGAGAATCCAGCAAGATTCAGCTCGAAATTAAGCTTGGAAGAGGCCCAAATATGCATCTATAAAAGGAGGCTTAAGGCATAATACTTTGCATCGAAAATTAAAAAGAGTCATACACTTCCAAAGCAAACACTCAAGTTTTCAGTGAGGTCAATTGTGAGTTCCAGCTTTCAAGAAGCAAGCACTCTTGTTATTTTCTTTCTCGTGTGATCTAAGTTGTTGAAGTAGTGTCTACAATCTGAGGGAGTTAGAAGGGGTAGCAGATTACTTGGCAATTAGATTCAAAGTGTTGTATTTCCTTCTAAAATCTGGGGTTGTTAGATTGGCAGGAGAAGAAAGGTGCTGTATTCCTCAAGTGTCTAGGATTGTTAGACTGTTTGAGAAGACTGACTTCGAGGGTCAGTAGAACTGCTGTAATTCAAGGTTTGAATTAGTGAAATCCTTCAAGGTAAAGGGACTGGACGTAGCCTCGTTAACGGTGAACCAGTATAAAAATTCTGTGTTTTATTTTATACTTTATACTTTCAAAGTATAAAAACAGGAAAAGTAATCAAGTTAGTCAAACACAATTCAACCCCCCCTTCTCGTGTTTGCACCTTCAATTATCATTTAAGTCATTTTGTGCATCCCAAAGCTTATTCTAGTCACTTTTCGTTCTTAAGGAACGTAGTTCATCCAATAAGTGCGTTCGTGACATTGGATTAACATTTACATCATTTTATGCATCCCAAGGCTTATTCAAATCACTTTTCGTTGTTAAAGAATGTAGTTCATTCAATAAGTGCGTTTGTGTCATTAATTTATCATTTACGTCATTTTGTGCATCCTGTAACACCCCGAGTTTAAAACACAGCGCGAGTGTATTTTTTTTTAAATAAATAATAAAAATGTTTTTCCCATTTATTACTTCAAAAGAATTGAAATAAAATTTCCTTTAATTCATCTCATAAAACGGTGCGTCGTAATTTTTATTGATGAACGTAATTAAATAATTTCATCATAATTATCACTAAGTACTTATCTTTGGAAATTAATAATAAACATTTAATACATTCCAAAAGATCAGAGTCATATCATTCCAAAGGAAATATCAGAGTGCGGAATAGTTTAGCGGAAAAGTAGTACAATAATTTCCAAAATAAAACAAATTACATTTTCCAGCTCAAATCCTATACATCAAATCTAACCGATCATGCACTAAAGCTACAGTAGCACGAATTTCCTCCGCATCCCAAACAAGTCTCATCTGACTCCGCCGCTCGCCTCGATGTAACCTCCTCCTCCTCATCATACAGAGAGGGATCAGTCTCCTCCGACGTCAGATCAATGCACAGTCTCAGTCGCTTCGGCGGTGCTGGAATCTCATAACAATCATCGGATATCCTAGACGGACCCGGAATATCAGCTGCTACTGGCTTCGGCTCGCCGTTCTTCTCTTCCGCCTCAGAATCACGTACATCCCCACCAATCACCGGGTTAGGAGTCACCACTCCAATGGTGGCCTCCGTCTCAACCCCTCTAGCTGGCTCCTCCGCATCATCAAAAATCCCGTGCGCCTCCAATACCAAACGAGAAGGCACAGGAAAGTCAATCCTTGCATAGCTGTGCTCCACGTAGTGCACCACTCCATTGGTCCTATAGGTCCTCGTCAATCTCCCCGTGTATGTAGCCCTGCTTGAGGTGGGGTCGTATACCCAAGCAATAGGCACAGAACGATCAATGAAGTCGAGCAACGTTTCTGTTGTCTCGGGTCCCACGGGTGTCATGGGTTTGGGGGGTATCTGAGGGCAAACCCCAAATTCCACATATAATAGTAAAGGGTCACCGACCGAAATTAACAAATAAACACATAGCATTTATATCACATAACCAATACACCCATGGTATAACATATGACAATGATGAAAAATAAAGATGCTCATTTTGAATTTTCATGACATGTATGCCTTTTCAAAACAGCAACCTATTATTATGAAAAATATGTGGTAAGTACAGCCAACACTTCAGCAATCACAATCATTTATCAGAAATTCAGATTTCATAAAGTGCTCACACACATCACTTTCCAATTATCATTACATAACCAATTTCGTGACCCACCGGTCAATCCCCCAATGCAAAATGTATATGCTCATGTATACAGTTTCTTGGAATTACCAAGGTGCAGTCGCTCAACAGACCAGCACATTTTAAATATGTTTGACTTTAAGGGCTTTCAAGACCAGGGTGCAATTGCTCAACAGATCAGCACCAGTGCAGTCGCTCAACAGACCAGCATGTTTGACATATACTCAGGTACAATCGCTCAACAAATCAGTACCAGTGCAGTTGCTCAACAGACCAGCACTCGTGTAATCGCTCAACAGATCAGCACGTTTTTGCGCATTTCATGGTACAATCGCTCAACAGATCAGTACCAGTGCAGTCGCTCAACAGACCAGCACTCGTGCAATCGCTCAACAGATCAGCACATTTACGCATTACTCTGTGGCCCATCGCGGGTACCACTTGACTATGCAATGCATGAATATGCAGTGTTTTCTCTTCACTGAAACAGTATGCATTATCAGGAAATTTCAACCTTTCCATCATTTTTCAAAACATCTCAACACACTCAATATCATCATCATCACAACCATGATTAAACAGTCAAGCAATCATTAACACTTTTCATTATCTCACAATTCCATTCTTACTTATCATAAGTCTTTCCCCGCAACTCTTAAAATTCATAAAACAATGTTTAAAACTGAGATTTCTGGAAAATACGAAACTGTATTCCAATACAGCTTCCTTGTATTCGAATACAGAAGCCAAATCAGTGCAGAATCAACACTCTGTATTCGAATACAGAGGCTGTCGCAGTGTAAAAATCAGTATTTTCACAACTCTAGTAGAAATCTCAAAGCTTCATCATTACCACTTCAAACTATCACAAAACTCCATTTTAATTTGTCACAAAACCTTCCCAAATACTCCTCAACACTTAAAGTTTATAAAGAGTGTTTAAAACTTTGATATTCTGGAAAAACACAAATCTATATTCGAATACAGACTCCTTGTATTCGAATACAAAAGCTGTAAATTGCAATGTCAACACTCTATATTCGAATACAACATGCTTGTAGTCGAATACAGAAGACAGAACATGTGTAAATTCAACATTTCCCTAACATCATTTAAGGTTTTCAAGAACTTCATCATCTCTTCTTCAAAACTATTTCAAAAACTCCATTTTAAATCATTTCAAACCTTTCCAATGTTTTCCAACCCTTTAAAGTTCTCATGGCAATGTTTAAAAGTTGATTTTCTGTAAAACACGAATCTGTATTTGAATACAGCTTCCTTGTATTCGAATACAGAAGCTAAAACTTAAGTTTCTGGAAAAACACGAATCTGTATTCGAATACAGCTCCCTTGTATTCGAATACAGAAGCAAAAATTGTGAAAGTTAGCATCTTGTATTCGAATACGAGCTGTCGTAGTCGAATACAGATGCAAATACAGTGTTAAAATTTCACTTCTGTATTAGAATACGACAGGGTCGTAGTCGAATACAGATGCTAAGTCAGAAGCAAAAATCCTTCCTCTGTATTCGAATACAGAGGCCCGTATTCGAATACAAGTTTGGAAACTTGAGTAAAACAGAAACTTGGCAGGCTGTATTCGAATACACTCATGTTGTATTCGAATACACCTTCGAATTCAGTGAAAATTTCTTGAGACTTCAACACATTTTCAAACTGTTTCCTTTGAAAAATCAGCAAAACACCAAAACAGATTCAGCACTCTTTGGAACCACAAAACTTAGGCATTTTTTCATCAATAACAACTTTTCCAGAAAAACACTTTCATCATTTAAAATCCCTTTTCTTTGAAAACATCAGCAACACCAAATCATTCATCACAGTTTTGCTCAAACCATTCAAGCAAAATGTCAACCACAACAAAAGACATTTTTAACCATTTACATTCTGATCATTTCTCAAAACACATGCAAAGCATTTCCAGCTTTCTCACACAAATAGAACTGAAGGTGCAAACACGAGAAGGGGGGTTGAATTGTGTTTGACTTAACTTGAATACTTTTCCTGTTTTTATACTTTGAAAACAAAACTTGATGTATAATTAAAAACAGAGTTAGCAGCGGATAAAAAGTAAAAATAAAACTCAGTTTTTATACTAGTTCACCGTTAACGAGGCTACGTCCAGTCCCTTCACCTTGAAGGATTTCACTAATTCAAACCTTGAATTACAACCTTTATACTGACCCTCCAAGTCAGTGTTCTTAAACAGTCTAACAATCCTAGACTTCTTTGAGGAATGCAATTCCTGTCTTCAGCCAATCTGACAATCCCAGATTGTAGAAGAAATCACAACACTATGAGTCTAATTGCCAAGTAACCTGCTACGCCTTCTGACTCCCTCAGATTGTAGACTCTACTTCAACAACTTAGATTTAACACACAACACTATGAATCTAATTGCCAAGTAACCTGCTACCCCTTCTGACTCCCTCAGATTGTAGACTCTACTTCAACAACTTAGATCTGACACAGTGGAAAGAAAATAACAAGAGTACTTGCTTCTTGAAAGCTGGAACTCACAATTGACTTCTCTGAAATTTTGGGTATTTGCTTTGGAAGTGTATGACTCTTTTGTGATTTTCGATTCTAAGTATTCTGCCTTGAGCCTCCTTTTATAGATGCAGATTTGGGCCTCTTCCAATGCTTAAATTCGAGCTGAATTTTGCTGAATTCTCTGCAAAAATAACTTGACCAATTGGGCTTCATTTAATTAAAAAACATATCTTTTTTAAGCTTTAGATTTCTTTCAAAAACTAACTGGCCAATCAAATCCTTTCATTGCTTCCCGCCACAGCTCCTGAATTCCACAATACTTCACATTATTTTTGTAATAAATCTTTTTAATACTTTGATCAAAATAAATTGAAATCTCCATCGTTAATCCTCATGATCAAATCTGAACCATTGTATCTTAATGCGCTAGTCCACATCTGGACAAAATAAATTGATATGCTTTGATCCTCTGAATTCGGCCATCCCTGGACCACAGTTCCTAACTCTCTGATCTTCTGATTTCGGCCATCCTGGACTCGCACCTGATATGCTATAATCCTCTGAACTCGGCCTTTGTTGGACTACACATCCTGTCCCTCTGATTTCGGCCAACACTGGGACATGGTTTGATCTTCTGATCTGGGCCATCACTAGGCCAAATAATTTATTCTGAACCATTAAACTGAATATTTTTCCTCTGATCTGGACAAATTCTGGACTTGGTCTGGAATGAACTTAAATTAACTTGAGAAAAAATATTTCAGTCTGGACATTTTACCTTTGATTTTGGACCAGGTCTGGATTGATTCTGGAATTCATTTCTTCTGGTCTGGACTTAGTTTCATGCCCTAAATCTTGTTATCTTATGGTCTGGGTCAGATCTAGATTGATTCTCTTGTTCTGGACTCATTAACTTATCTTCTGGTTGAGTCTGGAACAAGTCTGAGCTATTTTAATTTCTCACTGTCAGGCCATCTTCTGGTCAGAATAACTTCTGGAATAAATCTGATATTTGATTGCTCTTGGTCTGGACAAACTCTCCCTCTCGCAGGCTTTCCTCTGGTATGGTCCAAGTCGTCTTCTGACATTGCTTCCTTCTGTTCTGGGCCAGCAAAGATATCTTCTGGTGATGTTTTGACATTCCTGGAGTATCTTCTGGTAATTCCATAATTTATTTTCTGGAATCCTTTGATCTTCTGCTTCTGATTATTTCAGTTTCTGGTGGTATTTAATTTAATAATTCAAGGTACAAAATAAGATTACATTGAGTATTTTTGTAAACATCAAAATCCTAAGACTTAGAACCAACTTGGTTCCAACAAGAACAACATGCAAAGCATTTCGGCTTTCTCAAACCATCAGAACGACATTAACACATTCATCCAACCAGCAAGCATCACATAGCAGCAAAATGCCAACAAAATGCATTTTTGCATTTTAAAACAACTTTCAAAACAGTTTTATGAACATGCATTTAAATCATATTCAAAATAACATACAATGCATTTTTCAACTTCCCACATAAACAAAACAGCACATCACAGATTTTTAAAACCTCAACAGAATGCATTTTCTTTCATCTTTCAAAATGTCATGTAAAACAGTTTCTTTTTCAAAACAGAAACTCAAATATGATCACACCTCAAACATACATTTACAGTCCTAAAATGCAACTAGAAAGTGGAAGGTGCCCTTACCCCCGTCTGCGTTTGCTGCTACGAAACTGGGTTCTCTAGCTCTAGAATGATGAGGGGAACAACTTTTGTACTGGGGGTTTTCTGGTTTGGTGCTTAGATTTTCAATTAATGTCACTTTTGAGGAACTCCCTCTTTTCTCTTTTTCTTAACGTGCTGGAATCAGAAAAACAGAGAGGGAGGGAAGGAGTACTGTTACATGCAGTATGGGCAGTGAGGGAGGAGGAATGGTGTTCTGATTTCACCATCCTTCTCACTCCTATATATAGGCTTGTGTGGGTGCCACCTCACCTGACACTTGTCTGATTTCCAACACTTTACCCGTCTCGTCGCAATTAGCCGATAATCCCTTAATTAACTATCCGTTAATTTAATTACTCGTAATTAAATTAATTTATTCTTAATCCAATAATCTTAATTTATCTTCCAAAATAAATATTTATATATATATAATAACTCAAAACATACATATGTTAAATATTTTACAAATATCCCCAAAATACACTTAATATTAATTCCATAATTTTAATTTAAAAATTAAGGGTCTTACACATCCCAAGGCTTATTCTAATCACTTTTCGTTCTTAAAGAATGTAATTCATCCAATAAATGCGTTTGTGTCATTGGGTTATCATTTACGTCATTGTGCATCCCAAGGCTTATTCTAATCACTTTTCGTTATTAAGGATTGTAGTTGATACAATAAGTGTGTTTGTGTCATTGGATTAACATATATATCGTTTTGTGCGTCCCAAGGCTTATTCTAATCCATTTTCGTTCATAACCTATGCAGTTTATCAAATAAGTGCATTTGTATAATTGGATTAGTATATAGGTCATTTTGTGCATTCCAAAGCTTAATCTAATCCCTTTTCGTTCTTAAAGAATGTAATTCATCCAAAAAGTGCGTTTGTGTCTTTGGATTAACATTTAGGTCATTTTTTGCATCCCAAGGCTTATTCTAGGCAATTTTCGTTATTAAGGACTATAGTTCATATAATAAGTGTGTTTGTGTCATTGGATTAACATTTAAGTCATTTTGTGCATCGCAAGACTTATTGTAATCAGTTTTGTTCTTAAGGAATGTAGTTAATCCAATAAATGCGTTTGTGTCATTTGATTAACATTAAGGTCATTTTGTGCATCCCAAGGCCTATTCTAATTCATTTTCGGTCTTAACTAATGTAGTTCATCCAATAAGTGCGTTTATGTCATTGGATAAACAATTAGGTCATTTTGTGCATCGCAAGGCTTATTCTAATCACTTTTTGTTCTTAAGGAATTTAGTTCATCCAATAAGTGTGTTTGTGTCATTGGATTAACATTTAGGTCATTTGTGCTTTCCAAGGCTTATTATAATCACTTTTTGTTCCCAAGGAATGTAGTTCATCAATTAAGTGCGTTTGTGTCATTGGATTAACGTTTATGTCATATTGTGAATCCGAAGGCTTATTCTAATCTATTTTCGTTCTTTAGCGATGTAGTTCATCCAATTAGTGTCGTTGGAATAACATTTAGGTCATTTTGTGCATCCCAAGGCTTATTCTAATCACTTTTCGTTCTTAAAGAACGTAGTTCATCCAATAAGTGCGTTTATGTCATTGGAATATGATTTACGTTATTTTGTGCATCCTAAGGTTTATTCTAATCACTTTTCGTTCTTAAGGAACGTAGTTTATCCAATAAGTGCGTTTGTGTCATTGGATTAACATTTAAGTTATTTTATGAGTCCCAAGGCTTATTCTAATCCATTTTCGTTCATAACCAATGTAGTTCATCCAATAAGTGCGTTTGGGTCATTGGATTAACATTTACGTCATTGTGTGCATCCCAAGGCTTATTCTAATAACTTTTCGTTCTTAAGGAATGCAGTTCATCCAATAAGTGCTTTTGTGTCATTGGATTAACATTTACGTCATTTTATGCATCCAAGGAGCTTATTCGAATCACTTTTCGATTTTAAGGAATGTACTTCATCCAATAATTGCGTTTGTGTCGTTGGATTAACATTTACCTTATTTTGTGCATCCCAAGGCTTATTCATATCCACTTTCGATCTTAACTAATATATTTCATCCAATAAGTGAGTTTGTAACATAAGTGCGTTTGTAACATTGGATTAAAATTCTGCATCCCAAGGCTTACTCTAATATCTTTTCTTTCTTGTAGAATGTAGTTCATCCAATAAGTGTGTTTGTGTCATTAGATTAACATTTACGTCATTTTGTGCATCCCAAGGCCTATTCAAATCCATTTTCATTCTTAAAGAATGTAATTCATACACAAAGTGCGTTTATGTCTTTGGATTAACATTTAGGTAATTTCTTGCATCCCAATGCTTATTCTAGTCAGTTTTCGTTATTAAGGACTATAGTTCATATAATAAGCGTGTTTGTGTTATTAGATTAACATTTAAGTCATTTTGTGCATCACAAGGCTTATTGTAATCACTTTTGTTCTTAAGGAATGTAGTTAATCCAATAAATGCGTTTGTGTCATTGGATTAACATTAAGGTCATTTTGTGCATCCTAATGCTTATTCTAATCCATTTTCGTTCTTAACTAATGTAGTTCATCCAATAAGTGCGTTTATGTCATTGGATTAACAATTACGTCATTTTGGGCATCCCAAGGCTTATTCTAATCACTTTTTGTTCTTAAGGAATTTAGTTCATCCAATAAGTGCGTTTGTGTCATTGGATTAACATTTAGGACATTTGTGCTTTCCAAGGCTTATTCTAGTCGCTTTTTGTTCTTAAGGAATGCAGTTCATCAAATAAGTGCGTTTGTGTCTTTGGATTTACATTTTGGTCATTTTGTGCCTCCCAAGGCTTTTTCTTATAACTTTTCGTTCTTGTAGAATGTAGTTCGTCCAATAAGTGTCTTATTGTCATTGGATTAACACTTATGACATTTTGTGCAACTCAAGGCTTATTATAATCCATTTTCGTTATTAACAAATGTAGTTCAGCCAATAAGTTCATTTGTATCGTTGGATTAAAATTTAGGTCATTTTGTGCATTCTAAGGATTACTCTAATCCCTTTTTGTTCTTAAAGAATGTAATTCATTCAAAAAGTGCAATTGTGTCATTGGATTAATTTTAGGTCATTTTATGAAACCCAAGGCTTATTCTAATCCCTTTTCGTTCATAACGAATATACTTCATCCAATAAGTGCGTTTGTGTCATTGGATTAACATTTATGTCATTTTGTGCATTCCAAGGCTTATTCTAATCCTTTTTCGTTCTTAACCAATGTAATTCATCCAATAACTTCGTTTGTGTCATTGGATTAACATTTAGGCCATGTTGTGCATCCCGAAGCTTAGTTTAATCCATTTTCGTTCTTAACCAATGTAGTTCTTAACCAATAAGTGCATTTGTGTCATTGGATTAACATTTAGGTCATTTTTTTCATCCCAAGGCTTATTCTACTCAGTTTCTGTTCTTAAGGACAATAGTTGATCCAATAAGTGCATTTGTGTCATTGGATTAATCATTAGGTCATTTTGTTAATCCCATGGCTTATTTTACTCACGTTTCGTTCTTCAGCACTGTAGTTCATCAAATAGGTGCGTTTGTGTCATCGGTTTAACATTTAGGTCATTTTGTGCTTCCCAAGGTTTATTCTAATCATTATTCATTCTTAAAGAATGTAGTTCTCCTAATAACTGCGTTTGTGTCAATTGATTAACATTTAGGTCATTTTTTTGCATCCCAAGGCTTATTCCAGTCACCTTTCGTTCTTAATAACCGTAGTTCATCCAATAAGTGCATTTGTGTCATTGGATTAACATTTAGCTCATTTTGTGCATCCCAAGGCTTATTCTAATCACTTTTTGTTTTTAAGGAATGTAGTTCATCCATTAAATGCGTTTGTGTCATTGGATTAACATTTAGGTCATTTTGTGCATCTGAAGGCTTATTTTATTACATTTTCGTTCTAAACCAATGTAGTTCATCGAATAAGTGCATTTGTGTCATTGGATTAACATTTACGTCGTATTTTGCATCCCAAGGCTTATTCTAAACCATTTTCGTTCTAAACCAATGTAGTTCATCGAATAAGTGCATTTGTGTCATTACACTAACATTTACGTCGTATTTTGCATCCCAAGGCTTATTCTAAACCATTTTCGTTCTTAACCAATGTAGTTCATTGAATAAGTGCATTTGTGTCATTGGATTAACATTCAGTTCATTTTGTGTATCACAAGGCTTATTCTAATCCATTTTCGTTCATAACCAATGTAGTTTATCCAATAAGTGCGTTTAAGTCATTGGATTACATTTACGTCATTTTTTGCATCCCAAGTCTTATTCTAATAACTTTTCGTTCTTGAGGAATGTAGTTGATCCAATAAGTGCATTTGTGTCATTGGATTATCATTTAAGTCATTTTGTGCATCCGAAGGCTTATTCTAATCCATTTACAGTTCTAACCAATGTAGTTTATTTAATAACATCATTTGTGTCATTAGATTAACATTTAGGTCATTTTGGGCACCCCAAGGCTTACTCTAATCCCTTTTCGTTCTTAAGGAATGTAATTCATCAAAAAAATTGTGTCTATGTCATTGGATTAACATTTAGGTAATTTTGTGCATCCCATGAAAAATTCTATTCCGTTTTCTTTCTTAAGGAATATAGTCCATCCAATAAGTGCGTTTCTGTCATAGAATTAACATTTAGGTCATTTTGCTAATCCCATGGCTTATTCCAGTCACTTTTATTTCTTAACGACTGTAGTTCATCCAATAAGTGAGTTTGTGTCATTGGATTAACATTTAGGTCATTTTGTGCTTCCCAAGGCTTATTCTAATCCATTTTCGTTCCTAACCAATGTAGTCATCCAATAAGTGTGTTTGTGTCTTTGGATTATCATTAAGTAATTTTGTGCTTCCCAAGACTAATTCTAATCATTTGGGTTCTTTAGGACTGTAGTTGATCCTATACGCGCGTTTGTATCATTGGTTTAACATTTTAGTCATTTTGTGCATCTCAAGTGCGTTTTTGTTATTAGATTAACAGATACGTTATTTTGTGCATCCCAAGAATTATTCTAATCCAATATCGTTCTTAACCAATGTAGTTTATCCAATAAAGTGCTTTTGTATCATTAATGTAACAATTGGGTCATTTTGTGCATCCCAAGGCTTATTCTAATCCATTTTCATTCTTAAATGAAGTTCATCCAATAAGTGTCTTTGTGTCATTGGAATAACATTTAAGATATTTTGTGCATCCCCAGGTTTATTTTAATCGCTTTTAGTTCTTAAGGACTGTAGATCATCTAATAAGTGAGTTTTGTCATTGGATTAACATTTAGGTCATTTTGTGCTTCCCAAGGCTTATTCTAATCACTTTTTATTCTTAAGGAATGTAGTTCATCTAATAAATGCGTTTGTGTCATTGGATTAACATTTAGGTCATTTTGTGCATCCCAAGGCTGATTTTAATCCATTTTCGTTCTTAACCAATGTAGTTCATCCAATATGTGCGTTTGTGTCATTGGGATAACATTTAAGTCATTTTAGGCTTCTCAAAGCTTATTATAATCGCTT
Organism: Cicer cuneatum; assembly: GCA_037974295.1. Classification (NCBI taxonomy): domain Eukaryota; kingdom Viridiplantae; phylum Streptophyta; class Magnoliopsida; order Fabales; family Fabaceae; genus Cicer; species Cicer cuneatum. The sequence continues at coordinate 35,679,100 of JBBPBO010001984.1, read as the reverse complement.
TTCGTTCTTAAGGATTGCAGTTCATCCAATAAGTGCATTTGTGTCATTGGATTAACAATTAGGTCATTTTATGTATCCTCAGGATTATTCTAATCCATTTTCGTTCCTAACCAATGTAGTTCATCCAATAAGTGCGTTTGTGTCATTGGGTTATCATTAAGTCATTTTGTGCTTCCCAAGACTAATTCTAATGATTTGGGTTCTTTAGGATTGTAGTTGATCCTATACGCGCGTTTGTATCATTGGTTTAACATTTTAGTCATTTTGTGCATCTCAAGTGTGTTTTTGTTATTAGATTAACAGATACGTTATTTTGTGCATTCCAAGAATTATTCTAATTGCTATTCTTTCTTAAGGACTTTAGTTCATCCAATAAGTGCGTTTGTGTCATTGGATTAACATTTAGGTCAATTTGTACATCCAAAGGCTTATTCTAGTCACTTTTCGTTTTTAAGGAATGTACTTCATCCAATAAATGTGTTTGTGTCATTGGATTAACATTTAGGTTGTTTTGTGCATCCCCAGGCTTATTCTAATCACTTTTCATTCGTAAGGAATGTAGTTCATCCAATAAGTGCGTTTGTGTCATTGGATAAACTTTTTAATTCATTTTGTGCTTCTAAGGCTTATTGTAATCACTTTTCGTTATTAAGAACTGTAGTTCATCCAACAAGTGCGTTTGTGTCATCGGATTAACATTTAGGTCATTTTGTGCATCCAAAGGCTTATTCTAATCACATTTCATTCTTAAGGAATATAGTTCATCCAACAAATGCATTGGTGTCATTGGATTAACGTTTACGTCATTTTGTGCATCCAAAGGCTTATTCTAATCACTTTTCGTTCTTAGGTAATGAAGTTTATCCAATATGTTTGTTTGTGTCATTGGATTAACATTTAGCTCATTATTTGTAATGTAAGTCTTATTCCAGTCGTTTTTCATTCTTAAGGACTGTAGTTCATCCAATACGTGAGTTTGTGTGGATTAACATTTAGGTCATTTTTTGCATCCTTAGGCTTACTTTAATCCATTTTCGTCCTTAAGGAATGTAATTCATCCACTAAGTGCATTATTTTTAGGTTATTTTTTGCTTATGTAATTCGTCCTTAAAATTTAGGTTATTTTTTGCTTCCCTAGGCTTATTATTATTACTTTTCATTCTTAAGGAAAATAGTTTATCCAATTAGTGTGTGTGTGTTATTGGATTAACATATAAGTCATTCTGTGCTACAAAAGCCTTATTTTAATCTCTTTTGATTTTTCAGGGCTGTAGTTCAACCAATAAGTGTGTTTGTGTCATTGAATTAAGATTTATGTAATTTTGTGCATCCCAAGGCTTATTCTAATCCATTTTCATTCTTAACCAATGTAGTTCATCCAAAAAGTGCATTTGTGTCATTGTATTAACATTTAGTTCATTTTGTGTATCACAAGGCTTATTTTAATCCATTTTCGTTCTTAACCAATGTAGTTCATTCAATAAGTGTGTATATGTCATTGGATTAACATTTACATCATTTTTTGCATCCCAACGCTTATTCTAATCACTTTTGGTTCTTAAGGAATATAGTTCATCCAATAAGTGTGTTTGTGTCATTTGATTAACATTTACGTCATTTTGTGCATCCAAAGGCTTATTCTAATCCATTTTCGTTCATAACCAATGTAATTTATCCAATAAGTGCATTTATGTCATTGGATTAACATTTTAGGTCAATTTTTGCATCCAAAGGCTTATTCTAATCACTTTTCGTTCTTAAGGAATGTAGTTTATCCAATAAGTGCGTTTGTGTCATTGGATTATCATTTACGTCATTTTGTCCATCCGAAGGCTTATTCTAATCCATTTTCGTTCTAACCAATGTAGTTTATTCAATAATTTCATTTGTGTCATGAGATTAACATTTAGGTTTTTTTGGCATCCCAAGGCTTTCTCTAATCCCTTTTCGTTCTTAAAGAAAGTAATTCATCAAAAAAAGAGCATTTATGTCATTGGATTTACATTTAAGTAATTTTGTGCATCCCAAGGCTTTTTCTTTTTCGTTTGCTTTTTTAAAGAATGTAGTTCACCAATAAGTTCGTTTGTGTCATTGAATTATCATTTAGGTCATTTTGTTAATCCTAAGGCTTATTCCCGTCACATTTTGTTCTTAAGGACTATAGTTCATCCCATAAGTGCGTTTGTTTCATTGGATTAACATTTAGGTCATTTTGTGCATCCCAAGGCTTATTCTAATAACTTTTTGTTCTTAAGGAATGTAGTTCATCCAATAAATGTGTTTGTTCATTAGATTAACTTTTAGGTTAAATTTTAATTTTAAAATAATAAAATATAAAAAATAAATAAAACATTCGAACGATTTCTTTAAGGCAAAAGTATCACTTAATCATGGACAAGTCATATTAATCCAATGTTTCATCAACTTAACAATTTCAAAAGTCATAACAGTGATGAAATTAAATTCTTTTTGAAGCACACGTACATAAGTTAGTGATAATTATGAATGTAGTCCCTACTCGATGTCACTATTAGAGCGAAATTTCTCAAATGATAAAAGTCTTCAAGATGAGACGACTTTCTACACTTTGAGAGTATTAATCTTCACTTGCAGCTTGCAACTCGTCTGCGTCCATTGCAAACGCCAAACACAAACAACGAGGGGTGAGTATCGAAGTTATGTAACAGTGTAATGTAAATGAGAAGAACACGTAAGTAATCAAATTAACAAATACCTGAGAAACATTCCATAACATAATATCAAAGGTTAATTTAATTCAATCACAATAAACAGTCACAAGGAGAAAATGTTATGCATGTCCTATACTCTATACTTCTTCATCACATGGTACCCTTCTACTCTGAAGTACTTGGTTAGGAGGCCTGATACTATGCCACTACAAGAGTGGACGGACAGTTCATGAATGGCCAAGTCCTCATAGATCCCCTCAACTCAACCCGAGACACATATACGCGACGGTCGGGGTACTCTTGTTTTGCATGGTAGCTCCCGGCCTTAGGGAATAACCCACTAATCCACTTAGGAATTCCCAACTAGATGTACCCCCAAGGTCTATCAGTATTACCTTACGGTTTTGACTGTAGCCCTCCACGATCAGGCTCATTCAATTGTACTTCCCCAAATCACTAGGTTTGTCAAACCATCCCTATATGATGACAAAATAATCCTCACTCCAATACTACAACATCTAGCTCATACTTACTGGATTATCATAACTCAATAATTTTCCGTTGTACTTCACAATATTCATCAATATATATCTATATATCAGTTAATCACAATAAAGCCCCAATATTTGGTTTACACTACTCACTATCCACAGTCCAATCTCATCAATCACATAATAAGAAATCAAACAGGTGGCACATTCAAGTAATATCATAATTTCAATCAAGTTACATGAACACTCAAGTATATATCATTCATATAATAACAATCAGCATAAGGTTCAGAAAACCAGATAGCATGCAATCTTGATATAAATAAATTCACAACAATTCTATAGGTTGCTAAAATATATTTTAGTCCTCACTATTACCATTCATATATTATTAATTGATAATTGTCACTCAATAGGGCTCGACCATACGTAGTAAGCCCCAGATCAATATCTGGGAATTTCAGTATTCCCATTCATCTCTTGTCATTTTATACTCATAATATCGAACCTCATCTCACCCCTTACCTTGGCTGAATATTTTTCTCAATGAAGCTGATTCAATGATGTAATGTGTCGCGTCTTCGCCAATCACTGTCTCTAACAGCCTAGTCTTTGAAATTAATGTATGATTTTGGTATTAAGAGTTGCGGCTGGATGCATTAGGGCAGTAGTCAATTCAAGTTTTTTTCTTCCTAATAGAACAGGGAAACAGAGACACGGAATGCACGACAGCCTCCTTCATTCACTTATATACCTATCTATACGTACTAGTAGTATTAGGTATATTATTAAGCTTATTATCAGTCCTATACACTTAGCCCATGACCCTTATTATTATTATTATTATTACAATCATAAACCCACTCTACCAATGCTTAAGTTAATAGACTAATGTAACAACACACACATTTACATTTTATTTTCTTTTTATATAAATATATATATATATATTAAAACATATTAAATATTATTAATATTAATAATTTAAATAAATCACTAGGACGAACACATAGAAGAAACACGAAGGAAATTATCGCACATGTCAACATACGGATAATAATAGTTGTGCATTATATTTTATAATTAAAATATAATAATAACAAATTGGATTGTCACATTTCTCCCTCTGTAAAAAAAAAGTTTCGTCCTCGAAATTTACCTGAGGAAAAAACCTATGGATATGAATCACGCACTTGACTTTCGACTTCCCACTTAGCAGTTTCACCAACTCAGACAACCTTAACCAATGAAATTGTCTTACCCCTTAATTCCTCGACTTTCCGGTCCTCAATCCGTAGTGGTAAGGTCTCAAAAGATAGATTCTCTTTTATTTGGACTTTGTCTGACTCGATTATATGCGAAGGATCGAAAATGTACTTGCGAAGTTGAGACACGTGAAAAACACTATGAAGATTAGAAAGAGACGGAGGCAACGCGATCTAATATGCTACGTTACCGACACATTTAAGAATATGGTATGGTCCTATAAACCGAGGAGTAAGCTCTCGCATTACTAACGCCCAGGCAACCCCAGTTGTTGGAGTAACTCTCATAAATACATGATCACCTTCTTGAAACTCGAGGTCTTTCCTTCTTTTATCATGGTAACTCTTTTGCCTACTCTAAGACGCTATCATCTTTTCTTGAATCATTTTTACTTTTTGAGTAGTCTGTTGGACAATCTCGGGTCCTAACACAAGGTTTTCTCCCGTCTCAAACCAGCACAGAGGGGTTCTACACCTCCTTGCATACAACGCCTCAAAAGGGGCCATTCCAATGATAGAGTTGAAACTATTGTTATAGGTAAACTCTATAAGTGGCAAAAAGCTATCCCAACTTCCACTTTGTTCCAACACAAAAGCTCTCAATAAGTCTTCCAGGGATTCATTGGTTCTTTCAGTTTGACCATCTGTTTGTGGGTGATAGGCTGAACTCATCCTAAGATTCTTACCCAAAGCGCTTTGTAAACCTTGCCAAAATTTAGAGGTAAATCTAGGGTCTCTATCTAACACTATACTTGATGAGATTCCATGCAACTTAACAATTTCCTTTGTGTATAATTCAGCTAACTTTACCATATAATAAGTTATGTTTATCGGAATGAAATGAGCAGATTTGGTTAATCTATCCACAATAACACAAATATTGTCATACTTTTTGGAGTTTGAGGTAAGCCTACAACAAAGTCCATAGAGATGCTATCCCACTTCCATTCAGGAATACTCAAAGGTTGCATCAACCCTGAAGGTTTCTGGTGTTCTACCTTAGACTTTTGACAAGTCAAACAAGCATATACAAACTCAGCAACATCTTTTTTCATCCTAGGCCACCAAAATTTCTTCTTGAGGTCCTTATACATCTTTGTGGCTCCAGGGTAAATACTTAAACAACTCCTATGTCCTTCCTCTAAGATTATCTTTTTTAACTTCTCTACATCGGGTATACAAATTCTATCCTTAAATCTCAAAATTCCATCCACATTCATTTTAAAATCAGGTTCTCTCCCCTGGTCAATCAACTGTAACTTATCGAAAAGGTATAAGTCCAATTTCTGACTCTTTTCAATCTCTTCTAATAGTCCACTAGTCACCTTTAACATTCCCAATTTAATACTTTCTGGTGTCAATTCACAAACTAAGCTAAGGTCTCTAAACTGTTCCAGCAACTCGCTATGCTTAACCATTAAAGCGAACACACTCAAATTCTTCATACTCAAGGCATCGACCACTACATTGGCCTTTCCAGGGTGATAGTTAAGTTCAAAATCAAAATCCTTAAGAAATTCCATCCATCTACGTTGCCTTATATTCAATTCCTTCTGGTAAAAAAGGTACCTAAGGCTCTTATGATCACTAAAAACCTCAAATCTAGATCCGTACAAATAGTGTCTCCACATCTTAAGTACAAAGACAACTGCTGCTAGTGCTAAGTCGTGGGTAGGGTAGTTCCTCTCGTGAATCTTCAGTTGCCTAGAAGCATACGCTACGACTTTTCGATCCTGCATAAGCACTCCACCTAATCCTGAGCCACACGCGTCACAATATACTACAAAGGGTTCGCTCATGTTAGGTAACAATAAGATCGTTGCAAAGGTCAAACGTTTCTTAAGCTCTTGGAAACTATTCTCACAATAGGTATCCCACACAAACAATTCCCCTTTCCGGGTCAACTTAGTTAAAGGTAAGGCCAACTTGGAGAATCCTTCTATGAATCTACAATAATAACCTGCCAGTCCTAGAAAACTCCTAATCTCAGTCATTGATTTTTGTGTTTTCCATTCTAAGACACTCTCTACTTTAGCAGGATCAACAACTATTCCTCCTTTTGAAATTACATGTCCTAGGAAACTTACTTCCTCTAACCTAAATTCACATTTAGACAGCTTGGCAAATAATTGTTTTTCCTTAAGGGTTTGCAAGACTATCCTTAAATGTTCACCATGCTCTTCCTTAGTCTTAGAGTACACTAAGATATCATTTATAAACACAACCACAAATGAGTCTAGGTAAGGATGAAGATTCGGTTCATGTAATCCATAAACACCGCTGGTGCATTAGTAATACCAAAAGGCATGACAAAGTACTCATAGTGGCCATAACGGGTCCTAAATGCGGTTTTTGAGACATTAGAAGACTTCACCCGAATCTGATGGTAGCCTGATCTCAAATCGATCTTACTAAATACACAAGATCTTCTCAATTGGTCCATAAGATCATCTATCCTAGGTAGTGGGTACTTATTGTTGATTGTCACTTTATTAAGTTGGCGGTAATCCACACACACCCTCATAGATCCATCCTTCTTTTTAACTAACAATAGAGGGGCACCCCATGGTGACACACTAGGTCTTATAAATTGTTTATCTAAAAGCTCCTCCAATTGTTTCTTAAGATCAGAAAATTCTAAGGGAGACATCCTATATGGTGCCATGGATATGGGTCCAGTACCTGGTACAAGGTCAATGTTAACCTCGATCTTACGCTCTGGTGGTAAACTATTGACATCTTCAGGGAATTCACGCACAATAGGAACATCTTGTACTACCACTTTTTCTTCAAGTTCCAACGAGGATAGGATCATGTATATCTGGGCATCTTCTTTCAAGAGGGCCTTCACTTGGTTGGCGGATATATTGCTAGGCTTCTCTCTCTCTTTTGGTTCCATGAATTCAATAGTTTTACCAAAAAAATCTACGCGGACTCAGTTAGCAGATAACCAATCCATACCGAGGATCATATCAACTAGACGCACAGGTAAACATACTAATTCAACTCGGAAGTCCTTTCCACACACATGGATAGATATATTATGACAAACACTAGAGGTGTCAACAGAGTCACTAGTTGTGGTATTCACAATCAAATCATACTATAAACGAGACACAGGTAGTCCTAAACGTCTAACACAATCAAGAGACACAAAGGAATGAGTAGCACCACAATCAAATAGCACAAACAAAGGAGTGTCACTTATGAGACACGTACCTTGGATCAAGTTGTCTTTCTCGACACTCCTACACCACTGAGGGCAAAGAATCTTCCATTAGATATAGGTCGGCTAGCTTGGGAACTCTGGTTTCCAGATTGGGGAGTCTTCTTTGGATAGGGGCATGTGGTGCTAATGTGGCCCTGTTGTTGACAATTAAAACAAGTAACTGCAGCATCTCTGCATTCAAATGCCATATGACCTTGCTTACCACACTTGTGACATCGAATAGGAGTAGCTGGATCACTGTTGTTACTACTGTTGTTGGTCGAGACTTGACTCTTTTTTTGCTATTCACATAACTAACTCCTCTTCCATTTGGGTTTCCTCTACCACCCCCATAACTATAACTGTTTTCATTTCCTTTTCCATTACCATTACCATTTCCTCTTCTAGCTGGAGAACCGTGTTGGTGATAATTCGAACGACTTTCAGATTTACTAGGAGGGAAAGAGTAAAGTTTTCCCCTACTATGATGCATAGGCCTCTTGTCCTTCATGGTTCCAGTGTTTCGATAATGTGCCTTTTCAGCACAACTATCCTCATCATAGATCCTACTCTTATTCACTAGGGTAGGGAAGTCACAAATCTCTTGCATTCCAACCTGCTTCTCGATCTCTTGTCTGAGTCCCATTTCAAACTTGATGCACTTAGACTTTTCTCCTGCTTCTCCTACATAGAGTGGATAATACCTTGACTACACCTCAAACTTAGCGGAAATCTCTGCCACTGACATATTACCTTGTTCTAACTTGATAAATTCCATTTCCTTCCTATTGCAGATGTCTTCAGGAAAATACTTGACTAGGTACATGTTTCAGAATACTGTCCAAGTAATTGCAGTCCCTGCATTATCTAAATGCTGACGCGCATTATCCCACCAATGTTCAGCTTCTTCTGTCAACATAAAAGTTCCCAAATGCACTTTTTGGCCTTCGAGACATGCCACTCCACTAAAAAATTTCTTAATCTCTTGCAACCACTTCTGGGCTCCATCTGGATTATAGTGACCTTCAAATGATGGAGGATTAGCCTTTCGGAATCGATCAATCACCATGAACTCATTTATTTGCACATTTCCTTAATCACTAGTGTAACTATTAGCTTGAGCAACAACTTGAGCAACAACTTGTGCAACTTGGGCAACAGCTTGTGCAGAGGCTTACGCAGTAGCTTGGGATTCAACCAAAGCCTGAAGAGCCTACACTGTAACTCCTGCCATGGACTCTAGAGCCTCAGCAATTGCAGCGTCATTCCTCCTACTAGCCATCACTACCTACATCAATGAGATAGGCCAATTGAATATAGTGGGGCACTTAGGGAGAAAGGAAACTAACTTAGTTCTACACTACTAACACAATAACAATCATAGTAACAACACACATAACAGAGCACACAAGGAAACATAGTGAACACATAACACACTTACGGTCTGATTGGATAGACCTACTCTGATACCACTAATGTCACTCCCTAAATCCCAAATTTATTTTAAATTTTTTCTTCAAATTTTAATTTAAAAAAAAAACAATATAATAAATAAATAAATAAATAAAACTTTCGAACGATTTCTTTAAGGAAAAAGTATCACTTAATCATGGAGAAGTCATATTAATCCAATGTTTCCATCAACTTAACAATTTCGAAAGTCATAACAGTGATCAAATTAAATTCTTTTTGAAGCACACGTACATAAGTTATTGATAATTATAAATGTAGTCCCAACCGAATGTCACTAACAGACGAAATTTCCCAAAATAAAATATGTTCAAATATGAAATTAACAGATGGAATATGATAAAAGTCTTTAAGATGAGACGGCTTCCTACACTCTGAGAGTATTAATCTTCACCTGCAGCTTGCAGCTCGTCTGCGTCCATCTCAAACGCAAAACACAAACAACGAGGGGTGAGTATCGAAATTATGTAACAGTATAATGTAAACAAGAAGAACACGTAAGTAATCAAATTAACACAAACCTGAGAAACATTCTACAACATAATATCAAAGGTTAATCTAATTCAATCACAATAAAACAGTCACAGGGAGAAAATTCATCACTTGGTACCATTCTACTTTGAAGTACTTGGTTAAGAGGCATGATAGTATGGCACTACAAGAGTGGACGAACAATTCATGAATGGCCAAGTTGTCATAGATCCCCTCAACTCAACCCTAGACACATATACGCGACGGTTAGGGTACTCTTGTTTTGCACAGTAGCTCCCGGCCTTAGGGAATAACCCACTAATCCACTTAGGAATAACCAACTAGATGTACCTCCAAGCTCTATTAGTCTTACCTTACGATTCGACTATAGCCCTCCACGATCAGGCTCATTTAGTTGTACTTCCACAAATCACAAGGTTTGTCAAACCCTCCCTATATGACGACAAAATAATCTTCACTCCAAACCTACAACATCTATCTCATACTTACTGGATTATGATAACTCAATAATTTTCACTACTCATAATAAAACCCCAATATTTGGTTTACACTACTCACAATACACAGTCCAATCTCATCAATCACATAATAAGAAATCAAACTGGTGGCACATTCAAGTAATATCATAATTTCAATCAAGTTACAAGAAAACTCAAGTATATATCATTCATACAATAACAATCAGCATAAGGTTCATAAAACCAGACAACATGCAATCTTGATATAAATAAATTCATAGCAATTCTATAGGTTGCTAAAATATATTTTAGTCCTCACTATTACCATTCATATATTATTAATTAATTGTTATCACCCAATAGAGCTCAACCATACGTAGTTAGCCTTGGATCAATATCTGGGAATTTCAGTATTCCCGTTCATCTCATGTCATTTTATACTAATAATATTGAACCTCATCTCACCCCTTACCTTGGCTGAATATTTTTCTCAACGAAACTAATCCGTTGATGTAATGTGTCGCGTCTTCGCCAATCACGGTCTCTAACAACCTACTCCTGGAAATCAATGTATGATTTTGGTATTAGGAGTTGCGGCTGGATGCAACAGGGGAGTAGTCAATTCAATTTTTTTTCCTAATAGAACAGGGAAACAGAGACACGAAATGCACGACAACCTCCTTCATTCACTTATATACGTATCTATACGTACTAGTAGTAATAGGTATATTATTAGGCTTATTATCATACCTATACACTTAGCCCATGACCCTTATTATTATTATTAACATTATTATTATTATTATTATTACAATCATAAACCCACTCTACCAGTGCTTAAGTTAATAGACTAATGTAGCAACACACACATTTACATTTTATTTTCTTTTTATATAAATATATGTATGTATATATATATTTATTTTAAAAAAATTAAATATAATTAATATTAATAATTTAAATAAATCACTAGGGCGAACACATAGAACAAAAACGAACGAAATTATCACACATGTCAACATACGGATAATAATAGTTGTGCATTATATTTTCTAATTAAAATATAATAATAAGAAATTGGGGTGTCATACCAAGGCTTATTCTAATCCATTTTCGTTCATAACCAATGTAGTTCATCCAATAATTGCTTTTGTGTGATTGGAATAACATTTAAGTCATTTTGAGCTTCCCAAGGCTTATTCTAATCATTTGAGTTCATTAGCACTGTAGTTCATCCTATAAGTTTGTTTGTGTTATTGGATTAACATTTATGTTATTTTGTGCATCCCAAGGCTTATTCTAATCCATTTTCGTTCTTAACAAATGTAGTTTATCCAATAAGTGCATTTGTATCATTGGATTAACATTGAGGTCATTTTGTGCCTCCTAAGGCTTATTCTAATTGCTATTCGTTCTTAAGGATTATAGTTCATCCAATAAGTGCGTTTGTCTCATTGGATTTACATTTAGGTCATTTTGTGCATCCCAAGGCTTATTCTAATCACTTTTCGTTTTTAAGGAATGTAGTTCATCCAATAAATGTGTTTGTGTCATTAGATTTACCTTTAGGTCATTTTATGCATCCCAAGGCTTAGTATATTCACTATTCGTTCTTAAGGACTGTACTTCATCCGATAGGTATGTTTGTGTCATTGGAATAACATTTACGTCATTTTGTCCATCCCAAGGCTTATTCTAGTCACTTTTCGTTCTTAGGGAGTGTACTTCATCCAATAAATGCGTGTGTCATAGGATTAACATTTAGGTTATTTTGTGCATCGCATGGCTAATTATAAACACTTTTTGTTCTTAAGGAATGTAGTTCATCCAATAAGTGCGTTACTGTCATTGGATTTACTTTTACGTCATTTTGTGCCTCCAAAGGCTTGATCTAATCCATTTTCGTTCTAAACCAATGTAGTTCATCCAATAAGTGCATTTGTTTCATTGGGAATAACATTTAGGTCATTTTGTGTATCCCAAGGCTTATTCTAATCCATTTTTGTTCTTAACCGATGTAGTTCATCCAATTAGCGAGTTTGTGTCATTGGATTATACATTTAAGTCATGTTTGGCTTCCCAAGGTTCATTGTAATCACTTTTCGTTCGTAAGGACTATAGTTCATCCAATAAGTGCGTTTGTGTCATTGGATTAACATTTAGGTTATTTTGTGCATCTAAAGGCTTGTTCTAATCACTTTTCATTCTTATGGAATATAGTTCATCCAATAAGTGCATTTGTGTCATTGGATTAACATTTACTTCTATTTGTTCAAGTTAAGGCTTATTCTAATCACTTTTCGTTCTTAAAGAATGTAGTTCATCCAATACGTTCGTTTGTGTCATTGGATTAACATTTAGGTCATTTTGTGTATCCCGGGGCTTATTCCGGTCACTTTTCGTTCTTAAGAACTGTAGCTGATCCAATAAGTGCGTTTATGTCATTGGATTAACTTTTAGGTCATTTTTTGCATCCCAAGGCTTATTCTAATCAATTTTTGTTCTAATAGAAAGTAGTTCATCCAATAAGTGCGTTTGTGTCATTCATTTAACATTTTTGTCATTTTGTGCATCCCAAGGCATATTCTAATCCACTTTCGTTCTTAGCCAATGTAGTTAATCCAATAATTGCATTTGTCTCATTGGATAAACATTTAGTTCATTTTGTGTGCCACAAGGCTTATTCTAATCCCTTTTCGTTCTTATCCAATGTAGTTCATCCAATAAGTGCGTTTATGTCATTGGATTAACGTTTACATCATTTTTTGCATCCCAAGGCTTATTCTAATCACTTTTCGTTCTTAAGGAATATAATTTATCCAATAAGTGTGTTTGTGTCATTGGATTAACAATTAGGTCATTTTGTGCATCCAAAGGTTCATTATATTCACTTTTCGTTCTTATGGAATGTAGTTCATCCAATAAGTGTGTTTGTGTCATTGGATTAACATTTACGTTATTTTGTGCATCCCAAGCCTTATTCTAACCCATTTTCGTTCTTAACCTATGTAGTTCATCCAATAAGTGCATTTGTGTCATTGGATTAACATTTTGGTTATTTTGTGAATCCCAAGGCTTACTCTAATCCCTTTTTGTTCTTGAGGAATTTAATTCATCAAAAAAGTGCGTCTGTGTCATTGGATTTACATTTAGGTCATTTTGTGCATCCAAAGGCTTATTCTAATCTGTTTTCGTTCTTAACGAATCTAGTTCATTAAATAAGTGTGTTTGTGTCACTGGATTAACACATAGGTCATTTTGGGCATCCCGAGGCTTATTCTAATCACTTTTCGTTCTAAAGAATTGTAGTTCATCCAATAAGTGTGTTTGTGTCATAGGATTAACATTTAGGTCATTTTGTGCATCCCATGGCTTATTCTAATACCTTTTTGTTCTTAAGGACTGTAGTTCATCCAATAAGTGCGTTTATGTCATTGGATTAACAATTAGGTTATTTTGTGCATCCCAAGGCATACTCTAATTCGTTTTGGTTCTTAACGAATGTAGTTCATCCAATAAGTGCGTTTGTGTCATTGGATTAACATTTAGGTCATTTTGATTGAAGGTGCAAATACGAGAAGGTTGGGTTGAATTGTGTTTGACTAACTTGAATACTTTTTCTGTTTTTGCAGTTTTAAAACAAAACTTGATTTATGAATAAAACAGAGTTAGCAGCGGATATAAAGTAAAAATAAAAACACAGAATTTTATACTGGTTCACCGTTAACGAGGCTACGTCCAATCCCTTCACCTTGATGGCTTTCAGTAATTCAAACCTTGAATTACAACAATACCACTGACCCTCCAAGTCAGTCTTCTCAAACAGTCTAAAAATCCTAGACTTTTGAGGAATGCAGCACGTTGAATTCTTAAGTCAAGTCTTCTCCTACCAATCTGACAACCCCAGATTGTAGAAGGAATTACAATGCCTTGAATCTAATTGCCAAGTAATCTGCTACCCCTTTTGACTCCCTCAGATTGTAGACTCTACTTCAACAACTTAGATCTAACACAAGGGAAAGAAAAACACGAGTGCTTGCTTCTGGAAAGCTGGAACTCACAATTAACCTCACTGAAAACTTGAGTGTTTGCTTTTGGAAGTGTATGCCTCTTACAAACTGAATTTCGAGCTGTATCTTGCTGGATGTCTTGCAAAAATACTCTAACCAATCGTGTTTCATATAAATAAAAAACATATCTTTTTAAGCTTCAGATTTGCTTTCAAAAATAACTGGCCAATCCTGTCTTTAGTTTCTTCCAGCCAACAGCTTATGAACTCCCATACGACTCCACTTTATTTTTGTAACACATCCTTTTAATACTTTGATCAAATTTAATTAAATCTCCACCGATAATCCTCATGATTAAATTTGGACCGTTTGATCTTATGCTCTCATCCACATCTGGACCATACTAAGTGATCTGCTGTGATCCTCTGATTTCAGCCAACCCTGGACCACACTTTCTGATCTTCTGATCTCGGCCAACCTGGTCTAGCAAACTGATCTGCTGTGATCCTCTTATCTCGGCCAATGCTGGACCACACATTCTGACCTTCTAATTTCGGCCAACACTGGGCCATGGTCTGATCTTCTTATCTCGGCCATGGTCATTTTGTGTATCTAAAGGCTTATTCTAATCCATTTTTGTTCTTAACCGATGTAGTTCTTCCAATAAGCGAGCTTGTGTCATTGGATTAACATTTAAGTCATTTTGTGCTTCCCAAGGTTTATTGTAATCACTTTTCGTTCTTAAGGATTGTAGTTCATCCAATAAGTGCGTTTGCGTCATTGGATTAACATTTAGGTTATTTTTTGCATCCCAAGGCTTATTCTAATCACTTTTCGTTCTTATAGAAAAAAGTTAATCCAATAAGTGTGTTTGTGTCATTGGTTTAACATTTATGTCATTTTGTGCATCCCAAGGCTTATTCTAATCAACTTTCGTTCTTAACCAATGTAGTTCATCCAATAACTGCATTTGTGTCATTCGACTAACATTTAGTTCATTTTGTGTATCACAAGGCTTATTCTAATCCATTTTCATTGTTAACCAATGTAGTTCATCCAATAAGTGAGTTTATGTCATTGGATTAACATTTACAACATTTTTTGCATCCCAAGCCTAATTCTAATCACTTTTCGTTCTTAAGGAATATAATTTATCCAATAAGTGTGTTTGTGTCATTGGATTAATAATTAGGTCATTTTGTGCATCCCAAGGTTCATTCTAATCACTTTTCGTTCTTATGGAATGTAGTTCATCCAATAAGGGTGTTTGTGTCATTGGATTAACATTTAAGTCATTTTGTGCATCCCAAGCCTTATTTTAACCCATTTTTGTTCTTAACCAATGTAGTTCATCCAATAAGTGCATTTGTGTCATTGGATTAACATTTTGGTCATTTTGTGAATCCCAAGGCTTACTTTAATCCCTTTTCGTTCTTGAGGAATTTAATTCATCAAAAAAGTGTGTCTGTGTCATGAGATTTACATTTAGGTCATTTCGTGCATCCAAAAGGCTTATTGTTATCTGTTTTCGTTCTTAACGAATCTAGTTCATTAAATAAGTGCTTTTGTGTCACTGGATTATCATTTAGGTCATTTTGGGCATCTCGAGGCTTATTATAATCAAATAAGTTTGTTTGTGTCATAGGATTAACATTTAGGTCATTTTGTGCATCCCAAGGCTGATTCTAATCCCTTTTCGTTCTAAAGGACTGTAGTTCATCCAATGAGTGTGTTTATTGCATTGGATTAACAATTAGGGCATTTTGTGCATCCCAAGGCATACTCTAATCCGTTTTAGTTCTTAACGAATGTACTTCATCCATTAAGTGTGTTTGTGTCATTGGGTTAACATTTAGGTCATTTTGTGCATCCCAAGGCTTATTCCCATCACTTTTCGTTCTTAAGGAATGTAATTCATCCAATAAGTGCATTTCTGTCATTGGATTGTCATTTACATCATTTTGGCATCCCAAGGCTTATTCTAATCCGTTTTCTTTCATAACCAATGTAATTCATCCAATAAATGCATTTATGGCGTTGGATTAACAATTAGGTCATTTTTTGCATTCCAAGGCTTATTCTAATCCGTTTCGCTCTTAAGGAATATAGTTCTTCCAATAAGTGTCATTTTGTGCCATTGGATTAACATTTACGTCATTTGTGCATCCCAAGGCATATTCTAATCCATTTTCGTTCATAACCATTGTAATTCATCCAATAAGTGCATTTTCGGCATTCGATTAACATTTTGGTCATATTCTACATCTCAAGGCATACTCTAATATGATTTGGTTCTTAACGAATGTAGTTCATCCAATAAGTGTGTTTGTGTCATTGGATTAACGTTTAGGTCATTTTCTGCATCTCAAGGCTTCTTCCCTTCACTTTTCGGTTTTAAGCAATGTAGGTTATCCAATAAGTGGGTTTGTGTCATTGGATTATCATTTACGTCATTTTGTGCATCCCTAGGCTTATTCTAATTCGTTTACATTCTTAATGAATGTAATTCATCCAATAAGTGCGTTTGTGTCATTGTATTACCATTAAGTTCAATTTGTGCATCCCAAGGCTTATTCTAATCACTTTTCGTTCTTAAGTAATTTAGTTCATCCAATAAGTGTGTTTATGATATTGGATTAACATTAAGGTCATTTTGTGCATCCCAAGTCTTATTATAATCACTTTTCGACCTTACAGAATATAGTTCATCCAATAAGTGTATTTGTGTCATTGGATTAACATTTACGACATTTTGTGCATCCAGAGGCTTATTCTAATCCTTTTTCCTTTTTATCCAATGTATTTCATCCAATAAGTGCATTTGTGGCATTGGATTAACATTTAGGTTATTTTGGGCATCCCATGGTTTACTCTTATCCCTTTTCGTTCATAAGAAATGTAATTCATCCAATAAGTGGGTTTGTGTCATTGGATTAACATTTAATTCATTTTGTGCATATCAAGACTTATTCTAATCCATTTTTGTTCTTTATGAATGTCATGCATTCAATAAGTGCAATTGTTTCATTGGATTAACATTTAGGACATTTTTACCATACCAAGGCTTATTCGATTTACTTTTTGTTCTTATAGAATGTAGTTCATTCAATAATTGCGTTTGTGTCATTAGATTAACATTTACGTCGTTTAGTACATCCCAAGGCATATTCTAATCGATTTTCGTTCTAAACCAATGTAGTTCATCCAATAAGTGCGTTTGTGTCATTGGATTAACATTTAGGTCATTTTGTGCATCCCAAGGCTTACTCTAATCTCGATTCATTCTTAAGGAATGTAGTTCATCCAATAAGTGTGTTTGTGTCATTGGATTAACATTTACGACATTTTGTACATTCCGAGGCTTATTCTAATCCGTTTTCTTTCTTATCAAATGTAGTTCATCCAAAAAGTACGTTTGTGTCATTGGATTAACATTTAGGTTATTTTGTGCAACCCATGGTTTATCATAATCGCTTTTCCTTGTTAAGGAATGTAGTTCATCCAATAAGACTGTTTGTGTCATTGAATTAACATTTATGACATTTTGTGCATCCCAAGTCTTATTCTGATACATTTTCATTCTTAACTAATGTGTTTGTGGCATTGGATTAACATTTTGGTCATTTTGTGCATTCCAAGGTTTACTCTAATCCCTTTTCGTTCTTAACGAATGTAGTTGATCCAACAAGTGCGTTTTTTCATTGCATTAACATTTAAGTCATTTTTTGCATCCCAAGGCTTATTCGAATCACTTTTCGTTCTTAAGGACTTTCATTCATCCAATAAGTTCGTTTGTGTCGTTGGATTAATACTTAGGTCATGTTGTGCATCACAAGGCTTATTCTATTAACTTTCATTCTTATAGAATGTAATTTATCCAATAAGTGCGTTTGTGTCATTTGATTAACATTTACTTCATATTGTGCATCCCAAGTATTATTCTAATCCATTTTTGTTCGTAACCAATGTAGTTCATCCAATAATTGTATTTGTGTCATTGAATTAATATTTAGGTTTTTTTTTTGGTATCCTAAGGCTTATTCTAATCCATTTTCGTTCTTGACCAATGTAGTTCACCCAATAAGTGCATTTGTGTAATTGGAAAAAAATTTACGTCATTTTGTGCATCCCAAGGCTTATTCTAATCCTTTTTCTTTCTTAAAAAATGTAGTTGATCCAATAAGTGCGTTTGTGTCATTGGATTAACATTTAGGTAATTTTCTCCATCCCAAGGCTTATTTAAATTACTTTTTCTTCATATTAAATGTAGTTCATTCAATAATTGTGTTAGTGTTATTAGATTAACATTTAGTTCATCCCAAGGTTATTCTAATCTCTATTCGTTCTTAACCTATGTAGTTCATCCAATAAGTGCATCTGAGTCATTGGATTAATATTTAGGTTGTTTTAGGGGATGTTATTCATCTAAAAAGTGTGATTGTGTCATTGGAATAACATTTAGGTCTATTTGTGTCATTGGATTCTTAAGGAATGTAGTTCATCCAATAAGTGTGTTTGTGTAATTGGAGTATCATTTACGACATTTTGGGCATCCCAAGGCTTATTCTAATCCATTTTCGTTCTAAACCAATGTAGTTCATCCAATAAGTGCATTTGTTGCATTGGATAAACATTTAGGTAATTTTGTGAATCCCAATGCTTACTATAAACCCTTTTCGTTCTTTGGGAATGTAATTCATCCAAAGAGTGCGTTTGGGTCATTGGAATAACATTTAGGTCACTTTGTGCTTCCCAAGGCTTATTCTAATCCGTCGTCGTTCTTAACAAATGTAGTCCATCCAATAAGTGTGTTTATGTCATTGGTTTAACATTTAACTCATTTTGTTCATCCCCAGGCTTATTCTAATCACTTTTTGTTCTTAAAGAATGTAGTTCATCCAATCAGTGTGTTTGTGTCATTGGATTAACATTTACGAGATTTTGAGCATCCCAAAGATTATTCTAATCCATTTTCATTGTTAACCAATGTAGTTCATCCAATAAGTGCTTTTGTGGCTTTGGACTAACATTTAGGTCATTTTTTGCATCCCAAGGCATACTCTAATCCCTTTTGGTTCTTACGGAATGTAACTCATCCAAAAAGTGCGTTTGTGTCATTGGAATAACATTTAGGTTATTTGTGCATATGGTTATTCTAATACATTTTTGTTCATAACGAATGTAGTTTATCCAATCAGTGCCTTTTTGTCATTGGATTAACATTTACGTCATTTTGTGCATCTGAAGGCTTATTCTCATCCATTTTCGTTCTTCACCCATGTAGTTCATTTAATAAGTTCATTTGTGGCATTGGATTAACATTAAGGTCATTTGTGCATCCGAAGGCTTATTATAATCACTTTTCAATCTTATAGAATGTAGTTCATCCAATAAGTGTGTTTGTGTCATTGGAATAAGATTTAGGTGACTTTGTGCATCCCAAGGCTTATTCTAATACGTTTTCGTTCTTAACAAATGTAGTTCATCCAATAAGTTTGTTTGTGTCATTAGATTAACATTTATGTCATTTTGTGCATCCCAAGGCTTATTCTAATCCATTTTTGTTCTTAACCAGTGTAATTCACATAATAAGTGCATTTGTGGCATTGGATAAACATTTAAGTCATTTTTTTCATCCAAACGCTTACTCTAAAAAGTGTGTTTGTGTCATTGGATTAACATTTAGGTCAATTTTTGCATTCCAAGGTTCACTCTAATTCCTTTTCGTTCTTAACGAATGTCGTTCAGCCAATACGTGCGTTTTTTTCATTGGATTAACATTAAGGTCATTTTTTGCATCCCAAGGCTTATTCGAATGACTTTTTGTTCTTAAGGACTTTCATTCATCCAATAAGTGCGTTTGTGTCCTTGGATTAATATTTAGGTCATTTTGTGCATCTCAAGGCTTATTCTAACAACTTTCATTTTTATAGAATGTAGTTTATCCAACAAGTGAGTTTGTATCATTTGATTAACATTTACATCATATTATGCATCCCAAGTATTATTCTAATCCATTTTCGTTCTTAACCAATGTAGTTTATCCAATAATTGTATTTTTGTCATTGAATTAACATTTAGGTTATTTTTTGTATCCTAAGGCTTATTCTAATCCATTTTCGTTCTTAACCAATGTAATTCACCCAATAAGTGCATTTGTGTAATTGGAAAAAAAATTTACGTCATTTTGTGCATCCCAATGAATATTCTAATCCTTTTTCATTGTTAAAAAATGTAGTTGATCCAATAATTGCGTTTGTGTCATTGAATTAACATTTAGGTAATTTTCTCCATCCCAAGGCTTATTCTAATCCATTTTGTCCTTAACCAATGTATTTCTTTTCGTTCTTAACCTATGTAGTTCATCCAATAAGTGCGTTTGTGACATTGGATTAACATTTAGGTCATCTTATGCATCCCAAAGCTTATTCTAATCAATTTTTTTTTCTTAAGGAATTTAGTTCATCCAATAAGTGCGTTTGTGTCATCCGATTAACATTTAAGTCATTTTGTGCATCCAAAGGCTTACTCTAATTTGTTTTCGTTTTTAAGGAATGTAGTTCATCCAATAAATGCAATTGTGACATTCGATTAACATTTAGGTCATTTTGTGCATCCCAAGGCTTACCCTAATTCCTTTTCATTCTTAGGGAATGTAATTCATCCAAAAAGTGTTTTGTGTCATTGGAATAACAATGAGGTCACTTTGTACATCCCAAGGCATATTCTAATTCGTTTTTGTTCTTAACGAATGTAGTTTATCCACTAAGTGCGTTTGTGTCATTGGATTAACATTTACATCATTTTGTGCATCCCAAGGCTTATTCTAATCACTTTTCGTTCTTAAGGAAAGTAGTTCATCCATTAAATATGTTTGTGTAATTGGATTAACATTTATGACATTTTGTGCATTCGGAGGCTTATTCTAATCCATTTTCGTTCTTATCCAATTAGTGTATTTGTGGCTTTGGATTAACATTTAGGTGGTTTTGTGCTTCCCAATGTTTACTCTAATCCTTTTTCATTTTTAAGGAATGTAATTCATCCAAAAAGGGTGTTTCTGTCATTGGAAAAACTTTTAGGTCATTTTGTGCATCCCAAGGCTTATTCTAATCCATTTGCGTTCTTAACAAATGTAGTTCCTCCAAAAAGTACGTTTGTGTGCTTGGATTAACATTTTATGTCATTTTATGCATACCAAGGTTCATTATAATCGCTTTTCGTTGTTAAGGAATGTAGTTCATCCAATAAGTGTGTTTGTGTCATTGAATTATCATATACGGCATTTTGTGCATCCCAAGGCTTATTCTAATATATTTTTGTTCTTAACCAATGTAATTCATCCAATAAGTGCATTTGTGGCATTGGGTTAACAGTTAGGTCATTTTGTGTATTCGAAGGTTTACTCTAATCCATTTTCGTTCTTCACGAATGTAGTTCATCCAAAAAGTGCGTTTGTGTTATTGGATTAACATTAAGGTCATTTTCTGCATCCCAAGGCTTATTGAAATCACTTTTCATTCTTAAGGACTTCCATTCTTCCAATAAGTGCGTTAGTGTCATTGGATTAATATTTAGGTCATCTGGTGCATCCCAAGGCTTATTCTAATAACTTTTCATTCTTATAGAATGTAGTTCATCCAGTAACTGCGTTTGTGACATTTGATTAACATTTCCATCACATTGTGCATCCTCTGGATTATTCTAATCCATTTTCGTTCGTAACTAATGTAGTTCATCAAATAATTGTATTTGTGTCGTTGAATTAACATTTAGGCTATTTTTTGTATCCTAAGGCTTATTCTAATCCATTTTCGTTCTTAACCAATGTAGTTCACCCAATAAGTGCGTTTGTGTCAGTGGATTACCACTTAGGTCATTTTCTCCATCCCAAGGCTTATTCAAATTACTTTTTGTTCTTAATAAGTGTGGTTCATTCAATACATGCGTTTGTGTCATTGGATTAACATTTAGGTCATTATGTGCATCCCAAGAGTTATTATAATCCATTTCTGTCCTTAACCAATGTATTTTATCCAATCAGTGCGTTTGTTTCATTGGATTAATATTTAGGTCATTATGTGCATCCCAAGGCTTATTCTAATCTCTATTCGTTCTTAACCTATGTAGTTCATCCAAGAAGTGCGTTTCTGTCATTGGATTAACATTTAGGTCAATTTTGTGCATCCCATGGCTTACGCAAATCGCTTTTTTTTTAGGGAATGTAATTCATCCAAAAAGTGAGTTTGTGTCACTGAAATAACATTTAGGTCTATTTGGGCATCCATTGGTTTATTCTAATCACTTTACGATTCTTAAGGAATGTAGTTCATCCGATAAGTGTGTTTGTTTCAGTAAATTAACATTTACGTCATTTTGTGCATCCCAAGGCTTATTCTAATCACTTTTCGTTCTTAAGGAATGTAGTTAATCCAATAAGTGAGTTTGTGACATTGGATTAACATTTAGGTCATTGTAAGCATTCCAAGGTTTATTCTAATCAATTTTCGTTCTTAAGGAATGTAGTTCATCCAATAAGTGTGTTTGTTTCATTTGATTAACATTTACGTCATTTTGTGCATCACAAGGATTATTCTAATCTAATTTCGTTCGTAACCAATGTAGTTCATCCAATAAGTGCATTTGTGTCATTAGATTATCATTTAGGTAATTTTGTGCATCACAAGGCTTACTCTAATTCATTTTAATTCTAAGGGAATGTAACTCATCCAAAAAGTGCGTTTGAGTAATTGGAATAACATTTAGGTCATTTTGTGCACCCCAAAGCTTATTCTAATCCTTTTTCATTCTTAACGAATGTAGTACATTCAATAAGTGCGTTTTTTTCATTGGATTAACATTTAGGTCATTTTGTGCATTCCAAGGCTTATTCGAATCACTTTTCGTTCTTAAGGACTTTAATTCATCCAATAAGTGTGTTTGTGTCATTGGATTAATATTTAGGTTATTATGTGCATCCCAAGGCTTATTCTAATACCTTTTTGTCCTTAAAGAATGTAGTTCGTCCAAGAAGTGCGTTTGTGTCATTTGATTAATATTTACGTCATTTTGGGCATCACAAGGATTATTCTAATCTATTTTAGTTCGTAACCAATGTAGTTCATCGAATAAGTGCATTTGTGTCATTAGATTAACATTTAGGTCATTTTTTGTATCCTAAGGCTTATTCTAATCCATTTCGTTCTTGACCAAGGTAGTTCATCCAATAAGTGCATTTGTGTCATTGGAATAAAAATTACGTCATTTTGTGCATCCCAAGGCTTATTCTAATTACTTTTTGTTCTTATTAAACGTAGTTTATTCGAAAATTGTGTTTGTGTCATTAGATTAACATTTACGTCATTTTGTGCATCCCAAGGTTTATTCGAATCTCTTTTCGTTCTTAAGGAATGTAGTTCATCCAATATGTGCGTTTGTGTTATTGGAATAACATTTAGGTCTATTTGTCCATCCAAAGGTTTATTCTAATCACTTTACGTCATTTTGTGCATCCCAAGGCCTATTCAAATCCATTTTCGTTCATAACCAATGTAGTTCATCCAATTAGTGTGTTTCTGTCATTGGATTATCATTTAAGACATTTTGTGCTTCCCAAGGCTAATTCTAATCCATTTGGACTATAAAACAATGTAGTTCATCCAATAAGTGCACTTGTTGCATTGGATAATCATTTAGGTCATTTTGTGCATCCCAAAGCTTACTCTAATCCCTTTTCATTCTTAGGGAACATAATTCATCCATAAAGTGCGTTTGTGTCATTAGAATAACATTTTGGTCACTTTATAGATCCCAAGGCTTATTCTAATATGTTTTCGTACTTAAGGAATGTAGTTCATCCAATAAATTCAATTGTGTCATTGGATTAACATTTACGTCATTTTATGCATCCCAAGGCTTATTCTAATCACTTTTCATTCTTAAGGAATGTAGTTCATCCATTAAATATGTTTGTGTAATTGGATTAACATTTATGACATTTTGTGCATTCGGAGGCTTATTCTAATCCATTTTCGTTCTTATCCAATTAGTGTATTTGTGGCTTTGGATTAACATTTAGGTGGTTTTGTGCTTCCCAATGTTCTTATCCAATAGGTGCGTTTGTGACATTGGATTAACATTTAGTTCATTTTTATGCATCCCAAGGTTTATTCTAATCAATTTTCGTTCTTAAGGAATGTAGTTCGTCCAATAAGTTTATTTTGGTCATTGGATTAACATTTAGGTCATTTTGTGCATCCCAAGGCTTATTCTAATCCATTTTCCTTCGTAACAAATGTAGTAAATCCAATAAGTGCGTTTTTTTCATTAGATTAACATTTAGGTCATTTTGTGCATCCCAAGGCATATTCGAATCACTTTTCGTTCTTAAGCACTTTAATTCATCCAATAAGTGTGTTTGTATCATTGGATTAATATTTAGGTTATTTTGTGCATCCGAAGGCTTGTTCTAATCGCTTTTCGTTCTTATCGAATGTAGTTCATCCAATAAGTGTATGTGTGTCATTTGATTAACATATACGTCATTTTGTGCATCCCATGGATTATTGTAATCCGTTTTTGTTCGTAACCAATGTAGTTCATGCAATAATTGCATTTGTGATATCAAATTAACATTTAGGTCATTTTTTGTATCCTAAGACTTATTCTAGTCCATTTTTGTTCTTAACCAATGTAGTTCATCAAATAAGTGCATTTTTGTCATTGGAATAAAATTTACGTCATTATTTGCTTCCCAAGGCTTATTCTAATTACTTTTTGTTCTCATTAAATGTAGTTTATTCGATAATTGTGTTTGCGTCATTAGATTAACATTTACGTCATTTTGTGTATCCCAAGGCTTATTCTATTCTATTTTAGTTCTTAACCAATGTATTTCATCCAATAAGTGCGTTTGTGTCGTTGGATTGACATTTAGGCCATTATGTTCATCCCAATGTTTATTGTAATCTCTTTTCGTTCTTAAGGAATGTAGTTCATCCAATAAGTACGTTTGTGTCATTTGAATAACATTTAGGTCTATTTGTCCATCCACAGGTTTATTCTAATCACTTTACGATTCTTAAGGAATGTAGTTCATCCGATAAGTGTGTTTGTGTCATTGGATTAACATTTACGACATTTTGTGCTTCCCAAGTCTTATTCTAATCCATTTGCATTCTAAACCAATGTAGTTCATCCAATAAGTGCAGTTGTTGCATTGGATAAACATTTTGGTCATTTTGTGCATTCCAAGGCTTGTTCTAATCACTTTTCGTTCTTAAGGACTTTAATTCGTCCAATAAGTATGTTTGGGTCATTGGATTAATATTTAGGTTATTTTGTGCATCCCAAGGCTTATTCTAATCACTTTTTGTCCTTATAGACTGTAGTTCGTCCAAGAAGTGCGTTTGTGTCATTTGATTTACATTTACGTCATTTTGTGCATCACAAGGATTATTCTAATCACTTTTCGTTCTTATAGAATGTAGTTCATCCAAGAAGGGTGTTTGTTTCATTTGATAAACATTTACGTCATTTTGTGCATCCCATGGATTATTCTAATCCGTTTTCGTTCGTAACCAATGTAGTTCATCCAATAAGTGCATTTTTGATATTAGATTAACATTTAGGTTATTTTTTGTATCCTGGACTTATTCTAGTCCATTTTGTTCTTAACCAATGTAGTTCATCCAATAAGTGCATTTGTGTCATTGGAACAATATTTACGTCATTTTATACGTCCCAAGGCTTATTCTAATCCTTTTTCGTTCTTAAAAAATGTAGTTCATCCAATAAATGCGTCTGTGTTATTGGATTAACAATTAGGCCATTATGTGCTACCCAAGGCTTATTCTAATCTCTTGTCGATCTATAGGAATGTAGTTTATCCAATAAGTGCGTTTGTGACATTGGATTAACATTAAGGTTATTTTATGCATCCCAAATTTTTTTCTAATCACTTTTCATTCTTAAGGAATGTAGTTCATCCAATAAGTGCGTTTGTGTTATTGGATTAACATTTAGGTCATTTTGTGCATCCCAAGGTTAATTCTAATCCGTTTTCGTTCTTAACGAATGTAGTACATCTAATAAGTGCGTTTTTTTCATTGGATTAACATTTCAGTCATTTTGTGCATCCCAAGGCTTATTCGAATCACTTTTCGTTCTTAAGCACCTTAATTCATCCAATAAGTGCGTTTGAGTCATTGGATTAATATTTAGGTTATTTTGTGCATCCCAAGGCTTATTCTAATCACTTTTCGTTCTTAAGGAATGTAGTTAATCCAATAATTGTGTTTATGTCATTGGAATAATATTTAGGTCTATTTGTGCATCCCAAGGTTTATTCCAATCAGTTTACGTTCTTTAGGAATGTAGTTCATTCAATAGGTGTGTTTGTGTCATTGGATTAACATTTAGGTTATTTTCTCCTTCCCAAGGTTTATTCTAATTACTTTTTGTTCTTATTAATGTAGTACATTCAATAATTGAGTTTGTGTCATTAGTTTAACATTTACGTCATTTTGTGCATCGCAAGGCTTATTCTTATCCATTTTTGTTCTTAACCAATGTATTTCATCAAATGAGTGCGTTTGTGTCATTGGTATAACATTTTGGGCTTCCCAAGGCTTATTCTAATCGCTTTTTGTTCTTAAAGACTATAGTTCATCCAATAAGTGCGCTTGTGTCATTGGATTAACATAAAGGTCATTTTGAGCATCCCATGGCTTATTGTAATCACTTTTCGTTCTTAAGGAATATAGTTCATCCAATAAATGCGTTTGTGTCATTGGATTAACATTTACGTCATTTTGTGCATCCCAAGGCTTATTCTAATCCTTTTTCGTTCTTAAAAAGTGTGTAGGTCATCCTAATAGTGTGTTGGTGTCATTTGATTAAAATTTAGGTCATTTTCTCCATCCCATGGCTTATTCTAATTACTTTTCATTCTTATGAAATGTAGTTCATTCAATCATTGCGTTTGTTACATTAGATTAACATTTACTTCATTTTGTGCATACCCAGGCTTATTCTAATCCTCTTTTTTGTTCTTAACCAATGTATTTCATCGAATAATTTCGTTTGTGTCATTAGATTAACATTTAGCCCATTATGTGCATCCCTAGGGTTATTCTAATCTCTTTTCGTTCTTAAGGAATGTAGTTCATCCAATAAGTGCGTTTGTGTCATTGGATTAACAATTACGACATTTTTGCATCCCAAGGCTTATTCTAATCCATTTTCGTTCTAAACAAATGTAATTCATCCAAAAATTGCATTTGTTGCATTGGATAAACATTAGGTCATTTTATGCATCCCAAGACTTACTCTAATCCCTTTTCATTTTTAGGGAATGTAATTCATCCAAAAAGTGCGTTTGTGTCATTCGAATAACATTTAGGTCAATTTGTAAATCCCAAGCCTTATTCTAATTCGTTTTCGTTCTAAACGAATCTAGTTAATCCAACAAGTTCGTTTGTGTCATTGGATTAACATTTACGTCATTTTGTGCATCCCAAGGCTTATCCTAATCATCGTTCATAAGCAATGTAGTTAATCCAATAAGTGCGTTTGTGACATTAGATTAACATTAAGGTCATTTTATGCATCCCAAGGTTTATTCTAACCACTTTTCATTCTAAAGGAATGTAGTTCATCCAATAAATGTGTTTGTATTACTAGATTAAGATTTATGTCATTTTGAGCATCCCAAGGCCTATTCTAATCCATTTTAATTGTTAACCAATGTAGTTCATCCAATAAGTGCATTTGTGGAATACTATTAACATTTAAGTCATTTGTGGACCAAACTTTTAGGGAAGCAGCACGTCAACTAAAAGTTTCCATCACTAAGAAACTTATTCTTGATTGCAAAACTAGGTGGAATTCTACTTATCGTATCCTTGCTGTTGCACTAGAATATAAAGATGTTTTTATTCGTTTGAAAACACGAGAGCGTTTGTATACATGTTTGCCTACAACAAAAGAGTGAGAAATAGCAAAAGAAAATTGTAATAGGTTGCAAGTCTTTAATCGTGTAACTGAGATATTTTTTTTTTCAGGTATACAAAATCCCATAACAAACATATTCTTTTCATTAATTTGTGAAATAAAACTCTCTTTGAAGGAATGACAGACTTGTTCAATTGAGGTTATTAGAAATATGGCTTCCATAATGGTCGATAAATTTGAGAAATATTGGTCTGTTATTCATGGTATTCTAATCCATTTTCGTTCCGTAGTTCATCCAATAAGTGCATTTGTGTCATTGGAATAAAATATACGTCATTTTGTGCATCCCAAGGCTTATTGTAATCCTTTTTCATTCCTAAAAAGGTAGTTCATCCAATTAGTGCGTTTGTGTCATTGGATTAACATTTAAGTAATTTTCTCCATCCCAAGGCTTATTCTAATTACTTGTTGTTCTTATTAAATGTAGTTCATTCAATAATTACATTTGTGTCATTAGATTAACATTTACGTCATTTCGTGCATCCATAGGCTTATTCTAATCCATTTTTTTCTTAACCAATGTATTTCATCCAATAACTGCGATTGTGTTATTGGATTAACATTTAGGCCATTATGTGCATCCCAAGGCTTATTATAATCACTTTTCAATCTTAAAGAATGTAGTTTATCCAATAACTGTGTTTGTGTCATTGGAATAACATTTAGGTCTAATTGTGCATCCCAAAGCTTATTCTAATCACTTTTCATTCTTAAAAAATGTATTTCATCCAATAAGTGGGTTTTTTGTCATTGGATTAACATTTAGGTCAATTTCTCCATTCCAAGGCTTATTCTAATTATTTTTTGTTTTTATTAAATGTAGTTCATTCAATATTTGCGTTTGCGTCGTTAGATTAACATTTACGTCATTTTGTGCATCCCAAGGCTTATACTTATCCATTTTTGTTCTTAACCAATGTATTTCATCCAATGAGTGCGATTTTGTCATTGGAATAACATTGAAGTATATTTGGGCTTCCCAAGGCTTATTCTAATCGCTTTTTGTTCTTAAGTATTGTAGTTCATCCGTATGTGCGTTTGTGTCATTGGATTAACATATAGGTCATTTTGTGCATCCGAAGGCTTATTCTAATCACATTTCGTTCTTAAGGGATATAGTTCATCCAATAAATGCGTTTGTTTTATTGTATTATCATTTACGTCATTTTATGCATCCCAAGGCTTATTCTAATCAATTTTCGTTCTTAACCAATGTAGTTCATCCAATAAGTGCGTTTGTGTCATTGGATTAGCATTTAGGTCATTTTGTGCATCCGAAAGGTTTATTCTAATTACATTTTGTTCCTAAGGACTATAGTTCACCCAATATGTGGGTTTTGTCATTGGATTAACATTTAAGTCATTTTGTGCATCCCAAGGCTTATTCAAATCCCTTTTCTTTCTTAAAAAATGTAGTTCATCCAATAAGTGCGTTTGTGACATTGCATTAACATTTAATTCATTTTGTGCATCAAACGTTTTATTATAATCACTTTTCGTTCTTATGGAATGTAGTTCATCCAATAACTGTGTTTGTGTCATTGGATTAATATTTAGGTTATTTTGTGCATCCCAAGGCTTATTCTAATCACTTTTCGTTCTTAAAGAATGTAGTTCATCCAAGAAGTGTGTTTATGTCATTTGATTAACAGTTACGTCATTTTGTGCGTCCCATGGATTATTCTAATCCATTTTTGTTCGTAACCAATGTAGTTCATCGAATAAGTGCATTTGTGTCATTAGATTAACATTGAGGTCATTTTTTTATCCTTAGGCTTATTCTACTCCATTTTCGTTCTTAAACAATGTAGTTCATCCAATAAGTGCGTTTGTGTCATTGGATTAACATTTAGGTCATTTTGTACATCCTAAGGCTTATTCTAATCCATTTCAGTTCTTAACTAATGTAGTTCATCCAATAAGTGCCTTTGTGGCATTGGATTATCATTTAAGTCATTTTGTGCATCCAAAAGCTTATACAAATCCCTTTTCGTTCTTAACGAATGTAATTTATCCAATAAGTGCAGTTGGGTCATTGCATTAACATTTACGTCATTTTGTGCTTCCCAATGGTTATTCTAATCGTTTTTCATTCTTAACCAATGTAGTTCACCCAGGAAGTGCTTTTGTGTCATTGGATTAACATTGACGTCATTTTGTGCACCCCAAGGCTTATTCTAAGCACTTTTCGTTCTTAAGGATTGTAGTTCATCCAATAAGGGTGTTTGTGTTTCCCAAGGCTTATTCTCACCCATTTTCGTTCATAACCAATTTAGTTTATCCAGTAAGTACCTTTTTGTCATTAGATTAACATTTGGGTCATTTTGTGCATTCTTTGGCGTATTCTAAACCATTTTCGTTCTTAACGAATGTAAATCATTCAATAAGTGCAGTTGCGTCATTGGATTAACGTTTACGTCATTTTGTGTATCTCAAGGCTTATTCTAATCCCTTTTCGTTTGTAACCGATATAGTTCATCCAATAAGTACGTTTGTGTCAATGGATTAACATTTAGGTCGTTTTGTGCATCCCAAGGTTTATTCTAATCATTTTTCGTTCTTAAGGAATGTAGTTCATCCAACAAGTGCATTTGTATCATCGGACTAATATTTCCGTCATTTTGTGCATCCCAAGCCCTATTCAAATCCATTTTTGTTCCTAACGAATGTAGTTCGTCTTATTAGTGTGTTTTCGTCATTGGATTAACATTTAGGTCAATTAGTGCATGTTAAGGCTTATTGTAATCAATTTTCGTTCTTAAACAATGTAGTTCATCCAATATGTGTGTTTGTGTCATAGGATTAATATTTAAGTTGTTTTGTGCATCCCATGGCTTATTCTAATTATTTTTCGTTCTTAAGGAATGTAGTTCATCCAATAAGTGCATTTGTATCATTGGACTAACATTTATGTCATTTTGTGCATCCCAATGCCTATTCAAATGCATTTTCGTTCTTAAGGTATGCAGTTCACCCGATAAGTGCATTTGTGTCATTGGATTAACATTTAGGTCATTTTGTGCATTCGATGACATATTCTAAAAGTTTTTCGTTCTTAACCAATGTAGTTCATCCAAGAAATGCTTTTGTGTCATTGGATTAACATTTATGTCACTTTTTGCATCCCATGGCTTATTCTAATCCCTTTTCATTCGTAACCAATGTAGTTCATCCAATAAGTGCATTTTTGTCATTGGATTAACAATTAGGTTGTTTTGTGCATCCACATGCTTATTCTAATCATTTTTCGTTCTTAAGGAATGTAGTTTATCCAATAATTGCGTTTGTATCATTGGATTAACATTTATGTCATTTTGTGCATCCCAGGTCTTATTCAAATCCATTTTCATTCTTATCAAATGTAGTTCATCCAATAAGTGCGTTTGTGTCATTGGATTAACATTTAGGTCATTTAGTGCATCCCAAGGCTTATTCTAATCACTTCTCGTTCTTAAACAATGTAGTTCATCCAATAAGTATGTTTGTGTCATTGGATTAACATTTAAATCATTTTGTGCTTCCCAAGGCTTATTCTAAACACTTTTCGTTCTTAAGGGATGTAGTTCATCCAATAAAAGCGTTTGTCTCATTGATTTAACATTGATGTCATTTTGTACATCCCAAGGCTTATTCTAAGCACTTTTCGTTCTTAAGGAATGAAGTTCATCCAATAACTGCGTTTGTGTCATTGGAATAACATTTAGGTCATTTTGTGTATCCCAAGGCTTATTTTAATCCATTTTCGTTCATAACCAGTTTATTTATCCAATAAGTTCCTTTGTGTCATTGGATTTACATTTAGGTCATTTTGTGATTCCCAAGGCTTATTCTAATCCATTTTCGTTCTTAACGAATGTAAATCAATCAATAAGTCCAGTTGTGGTATTGGATGAAAATTTTTGACATTTTGTGTATCTCAACACTGATTCTAATCCCTTTCCGTTCGTAACCGATATAGTTCATCCAATAAGTGAGTTTGTGTCAATGGAGTAACATTTATGTTATTTTGTGAATCCCAAAGCTTATTCAAATCCATTTTCGTTCTTAACAAAAGTAGTTC
This sequence comes from Cicer cuneatum, assembly GCA_037974295.1. Lineage (NCBI taxonomy): Eukaryota > Viridiplantae > Streptophyta > Magnoliopsida > Fabales > Fabaceae > Cicer > Cicer cuneatum. Next base: position 35,646,943 of record JBBPBO010001984.1, on the reverse strand, counting down.
ATCCAATAAATGCGTTTGTGTCATTAGATTAACATTTAGGTCATTTAGTGCATCCCAAGGCTTATTCTAATCACTTTTCGTTCTTAAACAATGTAGTTCATCCAATAAGTGTGTTTGTGTCATTGGATTAACATTTAGGTCATTCTGTGTATCCCAAGGCTTATTCTAATCACTTTTCGTTCTTAAGGGATGTAGTTCATCCAATAAAGGTGTTTGTCTCATTGGATTAACATTGTCGTCATTTTGTACATCCCAAGGCTTATTCTAAGCCTTTTTCGTTCTTAAGGAATGTAGTTCATCTAATAAGTGCGTTTGTGTCATTGGAATAACATTTAGGTCATTTTTTGTATCCCAAGGCTTATTCTAATCCATTTTCGTTCATAGCCAGTTTATTTATACAATAAGTGTCTTTGTATCATTAGATTAACATTTAGGTCATTTTGTGCATCCTAAGGCTTATTCTAATCCATTTTTGTTCTTAACGAATGTAAATCAATCAATAAGAGTAGTTGTGTCATTGGATTAACATTTACGTCATTTTGGGTATCTCAAGATTTATTCTAATCCCTTTTCGTTCTTAACCGATATAGTTCATCCAATAAGTGCAGTTGTGTTAATGGATTAATATTTAGGTCGTCTTGTGCATCCCAAGGCTTATTCTAATCATTTTTTGTTCTTAAGGAATGTAGTTCATCCAATAAGTGTGTTTGTATCATTGGACTATCATTTACGTCATTTTGTGCATCCCTAGGCCTATTCAAATCCATTTTCTTTCTAAACGTATGTAGTTCATCCGATAAATGCATTTGTGTCATTGGATTATTATTTAGGTCATTTTGTGCATCTGATGACTTATTCTAATCACTTTTTGGACTTAACCAATGTAGTTCATCCAATAAGTGCGTTTTGTCATTGGATTAATATTTAGGACATTTTGTGCATCCCAAGGCTTATTCAAATCCCATTTCGTTCTTAGCGAATATAGTTCATCATATAAGTGTGTTTGTATCATTGGATTAACATTTAGGTCATTTAGTGAATCCGAAGGCTATTTCTAATCACTTTTCATTCTTAAACAACGTAGTTCATATAATAAGTGTGTCTGTATCATTGGATTATCATTTATGTCATTTTGTGATTCCCAAGGCTTATTCAAATCCATTTTCGTTGCTATCGAATGTAGTTCATCTAATAAGTGTGTTTTTGTCATTGGATTAACATTTAGGTCATTTAGTGCATGTCAAGCCCTATTCTAATCAATTTTCGTTCTTAAACAATGTAGTTCATCCTATAATTGTGTTTGTGCCATTGGATTAACATTTAGTTCATTCTGTGCATCGCAAGGCTTTTTCTAATCACTTTTCGTTCTTAAGGAATGTAGTTGATCTAATAAGTGTTTTTATGTCATTCGATTAACATTAACGTCCATTTTTGTATCACATGGCTTATTCAAATCCTTTTTCGTTCTTAACGAATGAAATTCATCCAACAAATGTCCTTGTGTCATTGGATTAAAAATTACGTCATTTTCAGCATCCAAAGGCTTATTCTAATCCTTTTGCGTCCTTAATCAATGTAGTTCATCCAATAAGTGCGTTTGTGTCACTGGATTAACATTCAGGTTATTTTGTGCATCCTAAGGCTTATTCTAATGCATTTTAATTCTTATCCAATGCAGTTCATCCAATAAGTGCATTTAACGTTCAAGTCATTTTGTGCATCGCAATGCTTATTTAAATCCCATTGCATTCTTAACGAATGTAATTCATCTAATCAGTGCAGTTGGGTCTTTGGATTAACATTTACATCATTTTGTGTATCCCAAGTCTTATTTTAATCCCTTTTCGTTCTTAATCAATGTAGTTCGTCCAATAAGTGCTTTTGTGTCATTGGATTAACATTTTAGTCATTTTGTTGATCCTAAGGTTTATATTATTCACTTTTCGTTCTTAAGATATGTAGTTCATCCAATAAGTGCATTTGAGTCATTGGATAAACATTTACGTCATTTTGTGCATCCCAAGGCTTATTCATATCCATTTTCGTTCTTAAGAAATGTAGTTCGTCTGTTAAGTGCGTTTCTGTCATTGGATTAACATTTAGGTTGTTTTGTGCATTCCATGGCTTGTTCAATCCCTTTTCGTTCATAACGAATGTAGTTCATCCAATAAGTGCTTTTTGTGTCATCGGATTAATATTTAGGTCGTTGTGTGCATCCCAAGGTTTATTCTATTCGTTTTTCATTCTTAAGGAATGTGGTTCATCCAATAAGTGCGTTTGTATCATTGGATTAACATTTACGTCATTTTGTGCATTCCAAGGCTTATTCAAATCCATTTCTGTTCTTAACGAATGTAGTTCATCCAATAAGTGCGTTTGTGTCATTGGATTAACATTTAGGTCATTTAGTGCATCCAAAGGCTTATTTTAATCACATCTCATTCTTAATCAATGTAGTTCATCCAATAAGTGCATTTTTGTCATTGGATTATTATTTAGGTCATTTTGTGCATCCCAAGGCTTATATTAATCACTTTTCGTTCTTAAGGAATGTATTGTTAGAAACCAATTGGTTTTACATTTTTAGTTTTGATGTTAACCAAAGTATTTTATTAGAACAATATATTTGACTTCAAAGAGTATAAAAGAAGATATGGTCAAGATTTGTAGAAGATTTGAAGTAGATTTAATTAAGATTTGAAAAACATTTGATCAAAATTTGAAGAAGATTTGATCAAGATTTGAAGAAGATTTGATCAAGATTTGAAGAAGATTTTATCAAGATTTGAAAATTTACAATCTCAATCTAAACAAAAAAAAAGGACATAATCAATTTGAAAAATTAACAAACGTATTATGAACAAAATACAATTCATAATTAAAATCGGACTAAATTAAAACCCAAATTTCAACTATAAATAGATACTCAAGGCTGAAGAAGAAAAGTATTGAAAAGCAGAAAAGAGTAGTCTTAGAGTTCAAAGAGAGAAATACTCGTTTCAAGTTAGAAGTATTTTTTAAGTGTTCTTTTCTTAGAGTGTGAGAGTTATTATTATTATCAGCTTTCCAGAAGCAACTCCTCAAGTTCCAATCTCTTGTATCCAACCCGATACTGGTTTAGTTCCTTCTTCAATCTGGGGTAGTCAGGTAGTTAGGACAAAACTTGGCTTGTAGTGTCAAGGAGGTATTTTTCCTCAAAAGTCTAGGGTTGTCAGGCTGTTTGGGAAGAGTGGCTTGGAGTGTCAGGTGCTTTGTAATTCAAGGTATTTGAATTAGTGGATTAAAGCCTTCTGAATGAGGGGACTAGATGTAGCCAAGTTAGTAGTGAACCATGATAAATCTATGTGTCAAATTAATTATGCTTTCATTGCTTGTTGCCTCTGAATCCTACTACTTCCACTCCAAGTGAGTAAAAGAAAACCAAACTAGTTTTTAATTTATTTTTAAATTTTCAAAAAGTTATCAACTTTGGCAAACACAATTCAACCCCCTTCTCGTATTTGCACCTTCAATTGGCATCAGAGCTCAGTCTCAAAGTTGAGCACTTTACAGTGTTTGAGAAAAGATCCAAGGATTCAATATATGGATTCAGTGAAGAAGCTGCCGAAGGAAACATCAACAGACCACCTCTATTTGATGGAGAATATTGAGTATTGGAAAAACAGGTTGAGAAGTTTCTATATTTTACTAGATCTTGAACTTTGGGACTTGGTGGAAGATGGTTATATTGCTCCAAAGAATACTGATGGTATTGAAATTCCAATCACCTTCAAGGAATTTGACAAGGGCACCAACAATGAGACAGAAAGAGTATTTATGATAGTTCTGATTCTGACCTATGAAGGAAACAAGCAATTTCAAGAAGCAAAGGCCAACCTCCTAGTAAAAAAGTATGAGTTGTGTAAGATGGAAAAAGATGAAGACATTGAAACAATGTTTTCTAGATTCCAGACCCTGGTCTCAGGATTAAAGGTACTTGAGAAGAGTTATACTACTACTAATCATAAGAAGAAAATCCTTAGGAGTCTAACAAGCAAGTGGAGACCTAAGATCACTGTCATTCAAGAAGCAAAGGATCTGAATACTCTAAAGCTGGAAAAATTAATCAGCTCTCTCAGATCACATGAAATTGAGCTTGAAGAAGATGAGCCCAAGAAGAAGAACAAAACTCTAGCCTTGAAATCCACGTAGAAGAATGTTCTAAAAGCAACATCAAATTAGAAGATAGTGATTCAGATGATCAGAAATTGAACTTAGAGGAAGAGGAGACTGCTTTCATATCCAGAAAGGTTCAAAAGATGTGGCACAACAGAAAGAAGAAATTTCCCCAAAGATATTCCAAGCATTCCAATAGAGGAAATGATGATAAATATGACAAGGTAAGCATCATCTGTTGTGGATGCAATGAACATGGACATATCAAGTCAGAATTTACAAATATGGAGAAAGGGAAACACCAGGGGCAAGATTCAAGCCCCAAGAAGAAGAGTCTGATGGCTACATGGGATGATTCTGATGAATCCTCTGACAATGAACAAGCAGATTTGGCTATGATGGCTCACACCAACTCTGCCTCTTGATCTAACACAGATTTTGACTTTGGAAGTGAATCAGCAGATGAAGAAATTGACGTATTTTCTGAATTTACTTGATCTGACTTAATTACTGTTATAAATGATTTTTTAAATAATAATCACAAATTGTCTTTAAAACTGAAAACACTTAGGAAAGAAAATACAAATCTAACTGAAAAAGTTAATGTTTTAAAGAATCAAAGTACAGAATTTAAAACAGAAAATGCAACTCTTAAAATTGATATTATTGAACTTAAGACAGATAATGCAACTCTGAAAACTGATATTACATAACTTAAAACAGAGAATGCAAATTTGAAAACTAATATTGCTGAACTTAAGGTTGAAAATCTAACTCTAAAAAGTAATCATAGTTCAACATCAATTGAAAATACCACATGTAACTCTGATATGCATGAACAAGTATTTCAAGATTTTCTTGCTAATGGTATGGAAAGAAGCAAATATGCTTCTATGATTTATGGAGTTAGTAGAAATGGTAAAAGAGGTATAGGATTTGAAGAAACTGTAATTGAACCTAAACCTATTCCCTTTAATATCTTGTGTACTGTTTGCTCTAAGAAAGGTCACTCCAAATTATCTTGTCCCATGTTAAATACAATGAAAGACAAGAAACTTTTCAAGACTAACAAACCAGAACCCAACCAGATTTGGGTACCAAAAGATAAAATTATTGATGTTGCAGATGTTCTAAGCAACCAAATTGAAACACCAGTCATGGTGCCTGGTCAATGGATGCTTGCAATATATGAAGGGAAAAAGGTTTATGTTCCAACACCTACCAAACAAAAGCCAATTGACTCTGTTGGAAGAAGAACTGGTCAACACAATACCTATCAGAACTAGAACCATATGATGAACCAGAAATATCATAGAAATCACGCATATCAAGAAAATCAAAACAGGCAGAGAAATCACACATATGAACAAAATTGGAACTACCAGAAGAATCAGAATTACCATCAGTTCCAAAACTACTACAGGAACTTGATACGTCAGCAGAAAGAGAAGTGTCAGATTAATAATCAGAATCAGGAGACTTCTTTGAACACTCCAATCAAATTCATCAAGGCTACAAACCTGGATTGGAATTCAAATCCCTTAATCCAGACCCTCTAATAATAGAATATTCAAATTCAGAATCTGAAAACTAGAAAAGAAGAAATATGAGGGTTTTTAGAGTGAAACTAAAATTGTTGACATATAGGTTATATCTTTCTTTAAATATTATTATTGTTTTGATATTATGTTTACTATGATAACAAGAAGCTTGATCTTAAAAATCAAAGCTAGATAACTTTTTTGCAGGTTCTCAAAAATTAAGAGGAACCAGGTGAATCACAAATTTTGAACATTTCAGCAAAAGCAGAACACAACTTGACCTTGAAAAATCAAAGCAAGATGATGGAGGATTCGTGCAATGCAAGAAGAGTTAAATGAATTTAAGAGGAATGATGTTTCGGATCTAGTACCTAGACTAGAAAGAACATTATTGGAAACCAAGTGGGTTTTCAAAAACAAGCTAAATGCAAAAGATGAAGTGGTCAGAAACAAGGCAAGACTTGTCGCACAAGGCTACAATCAGCAAGAGGGCATTGATTACACTGAGACATTTGCTCCAGTGGCTAGGTTAGAAGCTATTCGTATCCTACTTTCTTTTGCTGCAAATAATAACATTACATTATTTCAAATGGATGTTAAAAGTGCTTTTCAAAATGGTTATATAAGTGATGAAGTTTATGTTAAACAACCCCCAGGTTTGAAAGTTATGAATTTCCAAATCATGTTATTAAACTTAGAAAATCCTTGTATGGTCTAAAACAAGCACCTAGGGTGTGGTATGATAGACTTAGTAACTTCTTACTTAAAAATAACTTTGAAAGAGCACAAGTAGTTAATATACTCTTTAGAAAATCAATAGAAGATGGCATTCTTATTATTCAAATTTATCTTGATTACATTATTTTTTGATCTACCAATGGCACTCTCTACCAAGAATTTTCTAAATTAATGCAGCATGAATTTCAAATGAGTATGATGGGAGACCTTAAGTTCTTCTTAGGGATACAAATTCAGCAAAGTCAAAAAGGTATATACAATCATCAAACTAAATATACAAAAGAGCTTCTCAAGAAGTTTAAGATGAGTGATTGCAAATCTATGACTACACCAATGCACCCTACTTGTTCACTTGAAAAAGATGATTCATGCCAAAAAGTTGACCAAAAAAAAAACCTATAGAAGAATGATAGGATCCCTACTTTACCTTACCGCTTCTAGACCTAACATTATGTTTAGTGTATGTGCAAGATTTCAAGCTGACCCTAGGGAATCACATTTAACTGCTGTTAAGAGAATCCTTAGATACCTAAAAAGCACTACCAACCTTACCTTGTTCAACAAGAAATCTCCTAAGTACAAACTTAGTGGATACTGTGATTCTGCCATTTACCTAACCAAAAACCCTATACTACATGCTAGAGCTAAACACATAGAGATCAAACACCACTTCATTAGGGACTTTGTTCAAAAAAGGGTACTAAAAATTCAATTTGTAGACACTGAACACCTATGGGCTGACATATTCACCAAACCACTACCTGAAGATAGGTTTGACTTCATTAAGAAAAACCTAAACCTTACATTCATCTCTAACTGATATTGTAATCACTTCAAAGTAGTTTAGTTTTAAATTAGTTTTTATATTTTCTTGTAATATGTTATATTCATGTTATTCGCAAAAAAAAAAACTCTCTTTCATGTCTTTTTGTCTGATGAAAAAAGGGGGAGAAATATATTTCATAAAGTGGGGAGAAAATTATACTTAGACTTAGGGGCAGCCCTATGTTAGGGGGAGTCAAAGAAATAGAAGGAAAATTTGTTATCAAAAACACAAGTTTTGTCATCATCAAAAAGGGGGAGATTGTTGGAACCAAGTTGGTTTTAAATTTAGAACTTTGATGTTAACAAAAGTATTTTACAAGAACAATATATTTGACTTCAAAGTGTATGAAAGAAGATATGGTCAAGATTTGAAGAAGATTTAATTAAGATTTGAAGAAGATTTGATATAAATTTGAAGAAGATTTGATCAACTTTTGTCGAAGATTTGATCAAAATTTAAAGAAGATTTAATCAAGATTTATCTACAAAAATTACAAACAGAATCAATCTGAAGATTTTACAATCTCAGTCTTAACAAAAAAAAAGGAACATAATCAATTTGAAGAATTTACAAACGCAATCTGAACAAAATACAATTTAGAATTAAACAAGGACCAAATTGAAGCGCAAATTTCAACTATAAATAGATACTAAAGGCTGAAGAAGAAAACCATCGAAAAGCAGGAAAGAGTGGTCTTAGAGTTCAAAGAGAAAAATACTCGTTTCAAGTTAGAAATATTTTTTGACTGTTCTTTTCTTACAGTGTGAGAGTTATTATTATTATTATTATTAGTTTTCCAAAAGCAACTACTCAAGTTCCAATCTCTTGTATCCAACCTGATAGTGGTTTAGTTTCTTCTTCAATATGGGGTTGTCAGGTTTTTAGGAGAAGACTTCGCTTGTAGGGTCAAGGAGGTGTTGTTCCTCAAAAGTCTGGGGTTGTCAGGCTGTTTGGGAAGTGTGGCTTGGAGGGTCAGGTGCTTTTTAATTCAAGGTATTTGAATTAGTGGATTAAAGCCTTCTGAATAAAGGGACTAGATGTAGCTAAGTAAGTGGTGACCCAGGATAAATCTATGTGTCAACTTTATTATGCTTTCATTGCTTGCTGACTCTGAATCCTGTTGCTTCCACTCCAACTAAGTAACCAAAAACCAAACTAGTTTTTAATTTATTTTTAAATTATCAAAATGTTATCAACTTTGGCAAACACAATTTAACATTTAGGTTTTTTGTGCATCCCAAGGCTTATTCAAATCCCTTTTCGTTCTTAACAAATGTAGTTCATCCAATAAGTACGTTTCTGTCATTGAATTAATATTTAGGTCGTTTTGTGCATCCACAGGCTTATTCTAATTACTTTTCTTTTTTAACGAATGTAGTCCATCCAATAAGTGCGTTTGTATCATTTGATTAACATTTACGTCATTTTGTGCACCCCAAGGCTTATCCAATCCATTTTCGTCTTAACGAATGTAGTTCATCCAATCAGTGTGTTTGGGTCATTGGATTAATATTTAGGTCATTTAGGGTATCCCAAGGCTTAATCTAATAACTTTTTGTTCTTAAACAGTATAGTTTTGAAAAAGTCTAACAACCCTAGACTTTTCAAGTCAGTCTTCTCAAAAAGTCTAACCACCCTAGACTTTTGAGGAAAAGAACCTTGAATCTAATTGCTAAGTAATCTGCTACTCCTTCTGACTCCCTCAGATTGTAGACTCTACTTCAACAACTTAGACCAAACACAAGGGAAAGAAAAACTTAGAGTACTTGCTTCTGGAAAGCGGATACTCACAATTGTCCTCACTGAAAACTCAAGTATTTTGCTTTTGGAAGTGTATGACTCTCAAGTATTTTCGATACTAACTCTTCTGCCTTGAGCTTCCTTTTATAGATGAATAATTGGGGTTTATTCCATGCTTAAATTCGAGTTGTATCTGTCCAGATTCTTTTGCAAAAATAACTTGGCCAATCGGGTTTCACTTAAATAAAAAACATATCTTTTTAGCTCCAGATATGCATTCGAAAATAACTTTGGCCAATCCTGTTCTTGATTAATTCTAGATCAAATCTTTCTTCCCGCCAATAGCTTCTGAATTCCCACAACTTCAATTTATTTTTGTATCTAATCCTCTTAATACTTTGATCAAATTTCTATTAAAATTTAATCAAGTCTTCTTCGAATTTAATTAAGTCTCCACTGATTATCATCATGATTAAATCTGGACCGTATGATCTTCTGATCTAAACCACATTTGGACCATGCAATCTGATCTGTTGTGATCCTCTGATCTCAGCCAACACTGGACCACGTGTTTTGATCTTCTGATCAAGGCCAATCACTAGACATATGATCTGATCTTCTAATCTCGGCCAACACTGGACCATATGATCTAATCTTCTAATCTCGACCAACACTGGGCCATCATGCTTAAATCTGGACCATTTATCTGAACATTTTCCCTCTGATCTGGATCAATTCTGGACTGAGTCTGGATTGAACTGAAATTAAATCTGGACTTATGATATTTTAATATGGACATTTACCTTCTAATCTGGATCAAGTCTGGATTAAATCTGGACAATCATTTCTTCTGATCTGGACTTATTTTTATACTCTGAACCATGCTATCTTCTGGTCTGGACCAAGTCTGAACCAAGTCATTTGTTCTGGACCAATTATCAGAAGCTCTGATTAAGTCTGGACTGATTCTCATAATTACTACTAGGCTATCTTCTGGTCAGAATTAATTCTGGACCAAGTTTGACTTATGATTCCTTCTAGTCTGGACGAAGTCTCCCTTTGACAGGCTTCCTTCTGGTCTAGACCAGGTCTCTTTCTGGACTCTGCTTCCTTCTGATCTGGCGCAGGAAAGATATCCTCTGATGATGTTATTTAACCTTTGATGATATCCTCTGATATCCTCTAGAGGTGTATCCTCTGGTGCCTTCAGGATGCATCCTCTGGTACCTTCTGGATGCATTATCTGGCCTAACCTTCTGGTGACATTTCTATCCTCTGGTTGCTTCCTTTGGATGTATCTTTTGGTGGTGTCATCTTCTGCCTCTGGTGACGTCATCTTCTCGTGACATTTTATATAATAATTCTAAGTACAAATACACTAAAGAACTTAAGTTCTTCTTGGGAATTCAGATTCACCAAGGTAAATCAAGTATACTCATTCACCAATCTAAATACACTAAAGAACTTCTCAAAAAGTTAAAAATGAGTGACTGTAAGCCTATGGCCACCCCCATGCACCCAACCTGCTCACTTGAGAAAGATGAAACCAGCCAAAAGGTAGACCAGAAAACATACTGAGGTATGATTGGATCCCTTCTTTACCTAACTGCTTCTAGACCTAATTATTGTTTAGTGTTTGTGTTTGTCCCCGTTTTCAAGCTGACCCTAGGGAATCCCATTTAACTGCTGTCAAAAGAATCTTGAGATACCTTAAAGGAACCACCAATGTTACCTTATTATACATGAAAACCCCCACCTACAAACTAAGAGGTTTTTGTGATTCTGACTATGCTGGAGACAAGTTGGAAAGGAAAAGTACAAGTGGCAACTGCACATTCTAAGGTGATAATTTGATCTCTTGGTTAAGCAAAAGAAAAAGCACCATTGCCATGTCAACAGCTGAAGCTGAGTATATATCAGCAGCAGGATACAACTCACAGTTAATCTGGATGAAACATCAACTTCAAGTTACAACATCTTTGAAACCAATCTCCCTTTGTTCTGTGATAACACTTCAGCCATAAACTTAACCAAGAACCCTATCTTACACTCTAGAGCCAAACACATTGAAATAAAACACCATTTCATTAGGGACCATGTTCAAAAAGGGAATTTAATCATCCAGTTTGTGGACACTAATCATCAATGGGCTGATATCTTCACCAAAGCATTACCTGAAGATAGGTTCGAGTTCATCCAGAAGCATCTCAACATTATCTCCACAATTAGAGGATAGCGACACTGTCTGTGATGATATGGCTTACTTAACCAAACAAATGGTTAAGATCTGGGAAAACAGGAGACGAGAGGCTTCAAGAAGAAACATAACAGCAAAGGAAAGGAAGAATCTGACAACAAGAGCATCATCTGTGATGGATGCAATGAACCTGGACATATCAAGTCAGAATGTCCAAATCTGGAAAAAGGCAAACATCACATGAAGAGTTCCAGATTCAAAAAGAAGGGTCTGATGGCAGCCTGGGATGCATCAGAATCAGAAGAAGAATCGTCTGATGAAGAAGAGGCAGAAACAGCAATGATGGCACACATCAGGTCTGCCTCTGGACTTCATAAAGGCACAATTTCAGGAAGGAAAGCAGGCATAAGGAAGAATGATCAAAGCAGTCATTCAGGCAAGTCTGGAAGCACATCAGAGGAAGCAATTCTGGCTCTGATGGCTCATACCAACTCAAGTTCTGGATACAACTCAGGCTTTGGAACAGATTCAGATGATGAAGACAGTAAGGTATTTTCTGATCTCACTAAATCTGAATTAATTTATGCTTTAAAAGATTATTTAAATGCAAACAATAAAATGTCTTTAAAACTGAAAACTCTTAGGGAAGATAAGAAAAATCTGACCAAAGAAGTCCATGTTTTAAAGAATCAAAATTCTGAGTATGCAACTGAAAACAAGGATTTTAAAACTAAAGTTGTAAGACTCAAATCTGAAAACTAAACTCTCAAAAGTAATATTTATTCCACTTCCAAAACTGTTTGTGAATCTGATATGCAAGAGCAATTTTTTCAAAACTTTATTTCTAATGGAATGGAAAGAAGTAAATATGCATCTATGATTTATGGAAACAGTAACATTGGAAAGAGAGGTCTTGGATTTATAGAAACTATTGCTGAAACTAAAACTGTTCATTCTGATGTTTTATGCATTGTTTGTGCTAAGAAAGGTCACTCTGAATTATCTTGTCCAATGGTAAAATCTGAACAAGATCAGAGAGCTGTTAAAACTAACAAACCTGGACCCAATAAATTCTGGGTACCAAAAGATCAAATTGTCTATGTTGAAGATATTCTGAGAAACCAGAAGGAGACACCAACAATGGTGCCTAGACAATGGATGTTGGCAATGCACAAGCAGAAGAAGGTTTATGTTCCTGCTACAACCAGACAGAGGCAATCTGAGTCTGATGGAAGAAGGTCTGGTCAACTCAACCAGAACCAGAATCAGAATCAGAACCAGAACTAGAACCAGAATCAAAACTGGAACCAGAATCAGAACAGGAACTGGAACCAGAACCAGAACTGGAACCAGTATCAGAGGCACATGAACTGGAACCAGAACCAACACTAGAACCAGAATCAGAATTAGTACTGGAACCAGAACAGGTATCAGTATCAAAGGTTCAGGTATGATCATCAAAATTACTTCAATTATCAGAATCAGTATAACTACAGGAATTATCAGAATCATCAGATTCATCCAAATCCTCAAAATATCATATTCATCCAACTCATCCAAATCACCAGAATCTTCAAGGTTATCAGAATCACCAGATTCATCCAAGTTACCAAAACCAAAACATGTTCCAGAATCATCATATGAACATGGTTTATCAACCAAAGCAGAATCAAGGAAACTGCTCAAACGAACTAGAAACCGAACTGGCTCTGACTCTAACTCTAATTCTGACAGTGAAGCAGCAAAGTCTGATAAGCAGAAAGAGAAGAATCAGAATCAGGAGAACACTCCAATCAGATTGAACAAAACTGCAAACCTGGATGGGAATTAAAATTTCTTCATCCAGACCCACTAATCAAAGAACATTCAAAAGTCAAAATCTGAAAACTAGAAAAGAAGAAACAAAAGGGTTTTTAGAGGGAAAATGAAATTGTGATATACAGGTGATATGTTTTGTGTTAATTTTATGTTTACTGTGATAACCAGAAGCTTGATCTTAAAAATCAAAGCTAGATAAGTACTTGCAGGAACTAGGTGATCCAAATAATCTGAACAAGTTCAGCTGAAACAGTAAAACTAGTTCAGTGGTTTCAAAAAACAAGCAGAAACCACTAGAAGTAGAATTAATGGTTGACCAGAACAAAAGGGAGCAGAAGCAGAAGAAACAGAAGTACCTGGAAAGGTAGAGGATACAAGCAAGTCAGCAACACATGACAAATCTTCAAAAGATAAATCCGATCAAGTCAGAAACAGCCAAGATAAGTCAGAAGAGAAATCTAGATATTTACCAGAATCAGAAGCTGTTGCAAATTTACCAGAATCAGAAGCTGTTCAAGATTTACCGGAACCAGAAGCTGATTTATCAGAATCCGAAGCTGTTACAGATTTACCAGAACCAGAAGTTGATTTATCAAAATCAGAAGCTATTACAGATCTTCAAGAACCAGAAGTTGATGCAGACCAACCAATGTTGATGAAGCTTTGGCAGAGGAAGGTTGGATACTTGCAATGCAAGAAGAGCTAAATGAATTTCAAAGGAATGATGTTTAGGATCTGGAATCCAGACCAAACAAAAACATTATTCGAACCAAGTGGGTGTTCAGGAATAAACTCAATGAAAAAGGTGAAGTGGTAAGGAACAAAGCTAGACTTATAGCTCAAGGATACAGTCAACAGGAAGGTATTGATTACATAGAGACTTTTTCTCCAATGGCCACGTTAGAAGCAATTAGAATTCTTTTATCATTTGCTGCTAATCATGATATAATTCTGAATCAAATGGATGTTAAAAGTGCACTCTTAAATGGCTATATAAGTGAGGAAGTCTATGTCAAACAGCCCCCTGGATTTGAAAATTCTGATTGTCCAAACCATGTTTTTAAACATAAAAAATCTTTATATGGTTTAAAACAAGCACCAAGGGCATGGTATGACAGACTTAGTAACTTTCTCCTTAAGAATGAATTTGATAGAGGCCAGATTTATAATACTCTATTTAGGAAATCCATTAAAAATGATATTTTGATTATTCAAGTTTGTCAAACACAATTCAAACCCCCCTTCTCGTGTTTGCACCTTCAAGTTCATCCAATAAGTGCTTTTGTGTCATTGGATTAATATTTAGATCATTTTGTGCATCCCAAGGTTTATTCTAATCACTTTTCTTTCTTAAGGAATGTAGTTCATCCAATAAGTGTGTTTCTGTCATTGGATTAACATTGACGTCATTTTGTGCATCCCAAGGCTTATTCTAATCACTTTTCGTTCTGATGGAATATAGTTCATCCAATCAGTGTGTTTCTATCATTGGATTAACATTTATGTCATTTTGTGTATCCCAAGGTTTATTCTAATCCATTTTCGTTCTTAATGAGTGTAGTTTATCCAATAAAAGCGTTTGTGTCATTGGATTAATATTTAGGTCATTTTGTGCATCCCAAGGCTTATTCTAATCACTTTTCGTTCTTAAGGAATGTAGTTAATCCAATAAGTGTGTTTGTGTCATAGGATTAATATTTAGGTCGGTTTGTGCATCCCAAGGCTTATTCTAAATACTTTTTGTTCTAAAGGAATGTAGTTCATCCAATAAGTGTGTTTGTTTCAATTGATTAACATTTACGTCATTTTGTGCATCCCAAGGCTTATTCAAATCCATTTTCATTCTTAATGAATGTAGTTCATCCAATAAGTTTGTTAGTGTCATTCAATTAACCTTTAGGTCATTTTGTGCATCCAAAGGATGATTCTAATCAATTTTCGTTATTAAGGAATATAGCTCATCCAATAAGTGTGTTTGTGTCATTGGATTAAAATTTAGGTCGTTTTGTGCATCCCAAGGCTTATTCTAATCACTTTTCGTTCTAAAGGAATGTAGTTGATACAATAAGTGTGTTTGTTTCAATTGATTAACATTTAGGTCATTTTGTGCATCAAAAGGATGATTCTAATCAATTTTCGTTATTAAGGAATATAGCTCATACAATAAGTGTGTTTGTGTCATTGGATTAACATTTATGTCATTCTGTGTATCAAAAGGCTTATTCTAATCCATTATCGTTTATAACGAATGTAGTGCATCCAATAAGTTTGTTTGTGTCATTGTATTAACATTTAGGTCATTCTGTGCATCCTAAGGCTTATTCTAATCCATTTATGTTCTTAACAAATGTAATTCATCCAATAAGTGCAGTTGTGTCATTGGATTAACATTTTCGTCATTTTGTGTATCCCAAGGCTTATTCTAATCCATTTTCTTTCGTAAGTAATGTAGTTCATCCAATAAGTGTGTTTCTGTCATAGGATTAACATTTAGGTCGTTTTGTGCATCCCAAGGCTTATACTTATCACTTTTCGTTCTTAAGAAATGTAGTTCATCCAATAAGTGTGTTTGCGTTATTGGATTAACATTTATGTCATTTTGTGTATCACAAGGCTTATTCTAATCCATTTTCATTTATAACCGATGTAGTGTATCAAATATGTGCGTTAGTGTCATTGGATTAACAATTAGGTCATTTTGTGCACCCTAAGGGTTATTCTAATCCATTTTCGTTCTTAACAAATGTAATTCATCCAATAAGTGCAGTTGTGTCATTGGATTAACATTTACGTCATTTTGTGCATCCCAAGGCTTATTCTAATCTCTTTTCTTTCGTAAATTATGAAGTTCGTCCAATAAGTGCGTTTTTGTCATTGGATTAGCATTTAGGTCGTTTTGTGCATCCCAAGGCTTATTCTAACCATTTTTCGTTCTTAAGGAACGTAGTTCATCCAATAAGTGTGTTTGTATCATTGGATTAATATTTTCGTCATTTTGTGCATCCCAAGGCTTATTGAAATCCATTTTCGTTCTTAACGAATGTAGTTCATCCAATAAGTACATTTCTGTCATTGGATTAACATTTAGGTCATTTTGTGCATCCCGTGACTTATTCTAATCACTTTTCTTTCTTAACCAATGGAGTTCATCTAATCATTTTTCGTTCTTAAGGAATGTAGTTCATCCAATAAGTGTGTTTGTGTCATTGGATTAACATTGACGTCATTTTGTGCATCCCAAGGCTTATTCTAATCACTTTTCGTTCTTAAGGAATGTAGTTCATCCAATAAGTGCGTCTGTGTCATTTGATTAACATTTATGTCCGTTTGTGTATCCCAATGCTTATTCTAATCCATTTTCGTTCATAACCATTGTAGTGCATCCAATAAGTGCGTTTGTGTCATTGGATTAACATTTAGGATATTTTGTGCATCCCATGACTTATTCTAATCACTTTTCGTTCTTAACCAATGTAGTTCATCCAATAAGTGCGTTTTGTCATTGGATTAATATTTAGGTCATTTTGTGCATCCCAAGGCTTGTTCTAATCACTTTTCGTTGATAAGAAATGTAGTTCAATGAATCGGTAAATTTAGCCATAAGGAATTTATTGAAAATTTAAGCTTATCTATGTTAATTTGTTAATTTATAACGTGCATGATGTCTAGGTGAAATTTCTATGTTATATTAACTTTAGTATGAGGGTTTTGGGCATTGAAATTATTTATGTAAATTGTTTGGGGTTATTACAGATTAGGAGAATTAGAGTGTGAGGATATGAAATTTTCATATATAGGTGTTTTAAAACTGCATCCAAATGATTCTTCGTAACTCTTATGTTGTTATTGATTTCATGACTCTTATGTTGTTATTAATTGCATGACTTTGATGTTGTTACTATTTTCATGACTTCAATGTTGTTTCTATTTTACTTCCTATGATTTTCGTTTAAATTAAGGATGTAGGATTAAATTATTATGGTTTTAGTGTATCGCTAAGTAATTTATGATTGTTGTGGAAGAATGATACATTGCATATATGACATAATAAATACATTTCATACAAAGCATCTCAGTACAACATCATTAATCAGATCATGCATGGCTTTATTCACAGTGGGACATTCAGGTTGTTCCAGACATGGAATAACAGGTAAAGGAGAACAATATGGACGCTGATTGGGGTTTGGCCAAACCACCTTTACCAATCAGGACTCAATTATCTTGGTGACCTACATCAAGATATTGGGCGAGTTTTCCTTTTTCCAAATGAAAAGATTTGAAGATATGCATATATTTTTCAGATTAAATAATAATAATAATAATAAAAATAATATTATAATAAGTAAAGCTTTTATAAAAATTAAAAGTGAGAGTTTTACCTTGATATGTATAATCGTTTTCATGTTTTATACATATTTATGAAAGAAACTCATTGAGACTATTTTCCTTTTATTTTCGGAGCTCACTGAGATATTTTTAGCTCACCCAATTTATTTATTTTTTATTTAGCGTCTGGAGGAACAGGAGACATGAATTCAGCATCAGAAGATCAGTTCCAAACTTAGGGAATTAAAATTTGATGTTTTATTTTATTTTAGAAGTGATCAGACAATCGTAGTTTATGTTTAAGGTGTAATATTTTATGAATCTACTAAACAAGTTGTGAACTCTATTTATGAATGTAGTTTTTAGTATGTTGGTGATTCTAATTTATTATTCATTATTAGTTACCTCTGTTTTATTAAGGTGTATTGGTCCAATTGTCATATTCTAGACAACTGACAATTGGTCTTACATTTTTGTATCAGAGCCAGTTTGATTCAATAGGACTATGGGTTACGGGTTAGGAATTAGAATAATTTTCTTTTACTATAGATTCTAAATATCATTTCACCAAATATTAGGTCTGATCAACTTAGTATTTTGTGTATGGTTTGCAGAATTATGGCTGAAGGATCTAGGAGGAATTTTGTCCCTGAAGACAGTATCACTCTACCACCCACTACTGAACCATGGGAAAGGGTTATGGAAGCTATTCAAATGCAAGCCACGGCTACCCATACTTTGGTACAACAAATGGCAGTACAAAGAGATGGCACTCCAAATGCCAATCGGGTGTTTTATGATTTTCTTAAGTTGCAGCCTCTAACCTTCCAGGGCAGCCACTATCCCTCAGAGGCCCAAGCTTGGCTGGATGAGATTAAGAAGGCATTTGAAGTAGTGCCTTGTACTGAAGAACAGAAAGTGGCATTTGCTGCCCATCTACTAAAGGGTGGGGCAGAGTATTGGTGGAGGAGTGCAAGGACTTATCTTCAGACTTAAGGAACCCCTATGAATTGGGAACACTTTGAGGTGGCCTTTTTGGATAAGTACTATCCAAAAAGTACCAGAAGACAAAAGAAGTTGGAGTTTGTGCACCAACAACAAGGAGACATGTATGTTGCAGAGTATGTTGCTAAGTTTGAAGAACTGGCCTCATTTTCCCTACATGCCCAGTATGCACCCACTGAAGAATGGAAGATAAACCAGTTTGAGTGGGGATTGAGGCCTCAAATCAGAGGGAACATAAGCCATATGGAGATTACTAACTATTCTACTCTTGTACACAAGGGCTACATTGTTGAAGACAATTTAAAGAAAATGAGAGGCAGGCTAATTGGCAACAAAAGAGATAGTCTGGAAAATTTGGCCAGCAGTTGAAGGTAAAGACTCCCCAAGGGAAGGGGAAACAAGTACAGACCTCCAGTTCCCCAATAGCGAAGAAGTTTCTTAAGTGTGGAAGAGATCATGGGGGAGAATGGTTGGTTGGAAAGCAAGTCTGCTACTACTACAAACAGCCTGATCATATGGCTCCCTCTTGTCCAGTTCGTCAAAAACAAGCAGAGTCCAACCCAAACAAGCCTAACACTGGGAGTGTTTTTTCTCTCAGTGCAAAGAAAGGTATGAATCATAATCTAATTATTGGCATTGGATTCATAAATGAAATACCTTTAATTGTCATGTTTAACACTGGTGCATCCCATTCTTTCATCTCTTCTGATTTTGTTTTGCAACATAATCTCCCTGCACTTGAAATGCCTTCTCCCTTAGTTGTAAGCACTTCAACTAAGAATTCAATAGAGACCTCCTTAGTATGCCACCAGTGTCCAATCACCCTGTATGATAGAGTTTTTTCTAATAAACCTAGAATGTTTGCCCCTTAAGGGTTTAGACATCATATTATGATGGACTGGATGTCCGACCATTCAGTAACTCTGATTTGCCATGGAAGGAAAGTCATAATTCCTCCAGAAATTCCCCAACCAGAGGAAACCAAATTCCCCTCCTTGACCAATAGTTCTCTACTCTTCCAATGTCTGACCAGTGGGGTTCAAGGCATACTATTATTACTATCAAATTTCATATTGTGTTCAAAAACTTATTCATGTGAATCGTCCTTTATAATCTATATTGATTGGAGCGGGTATGAATTCGAGGTTGTTCTTGAATATTCAGAAATTCTGATTCGACAAAGTCTTTTTTTCATAATGAATTCTTTCAATCAGAGTCGTTGACTTTCCATCAGAGCCATTGACTTTCTTGTTGGAGTGAGATGTTGTGTTTCTTGGATAATTTCACATTGTTGTAACATCATAGTCACATTGGTTCCAACAACTGACACCATATCGACTAGACTTTCTAGTTCATTGGGCAAGAGGTAGCTTCTCTACTTGCACTAATTCATAATAGTTTGATCCATGTGTCAGAGTTAGATGGTGATTAGGTAGCATTGCATCCTATGTGTACTTGCATTAGTGGAGTCACTAAGATATGTATTATATGTGCATTGTTGTTATATCATTATTTATGTGTTGAAGTTGTGTGCTATATGTTCTTGATGATAAGTTAATCGAATTGAACGCTAATAATAATTGGTAATAGATTATATAATGTTCTATGTGTTATAACCAAGTTGGTTTGAAGAACTATGCCCCTTACTTGTTTTGTTGATAACAAATTACTTTGTGGGAACAATTTAAAGCACTAATATCATGTTTAATGTGCAGTTTCTAGATTAGGTTATTCTATATGAGTTTATGCTGCATCCTCTAGTGTTTGATCTAATTTATAGGAACACCAAGACTCCACTCTGAGATATGTATTTTGAGTTTGGTGAACGCGCTCTCAAACACGTCTCTGGTGATTTTTTCAATGCATGAAATGCTCTAATTAGTTTGGTTCTAACAACTTCAACAAGCATCTGATAAGTTTGCCTCAAAAAAACAACTGATTTGCTGCCTCTGTTAAGTATGACAAGCAAGTGATTATTTGCCTCTGTTAAATGTGACAAGTAATTCATTATTTGCCTCTGATAATCGCGTCAAGCATCTGATTGTTTGACTCTTTAAAAGTCAATGTTCTAATGGAAGTCAAAGCTTTGAAAAGTCAACGCTCTGAAGAAGTCAAATTTGTGCATTATCTCTTCAACACCCTGAATCTATTATTTGCCAGAAGGTGATCTAATCATGATATCCTTTATTCTCTCGGTCTTTGTATGAAGATACACATAATCAATTACATGGATAATTTTGGACAAGGAATAAGGGTGAATCAATCTTTGAAGATATGATATGAAACATCATGATACATGTTGATTTGTTGCAATTACGACAAACAGCCAGAAACCCTAAGCTAGATGGTTGAGAAGACTTGAATACATTTAGATTGACTAGTAGGTATTCAGTGGAAATGTGATTCAGTTGGTGAACCAGTGGATTAAACCCTTCAATTTGTAGAGACTTGACGTAGCTACCGTGTTGGTGGTGAACCATGATAAATTGGTTGTGTTGTTTTGTGTTTTGGTTTTATCTGCTCTATTTTCATCGCTTTGCTTCAATCTTATTAAAACAGTTTTAAAATAAAACACAATTCAACCTCTCCTCCTTGTGTTTCTCATTCTACAATTGGTACCATGTTTGAGTATAGACCTGTGTTATCATGACTAACTTTGGTGATGAAGTTAAAGGTGGAAACATTAACAGGCCTGCTTTATTTCATGGAGAAATATTTGAGTACAAGAAAGACAGGCTCAGAAGTTTCTACATCTCACATGATCCAGAAATTTGGGACATTGTTGGAGATGGCTATGAGGCTCCAAAAGACGCTGCTGGTGTTGAAATATCTAGAAAGGACCTCAACACTAATCAAAAGAAATAATACAAAATGCATCATAAAGCCAAAATTTTCATGATGAATGCTATCACCTTCAAAGAATGCAGCAACAAAGAAACATTGAGAAATAAGCAGATAGTATCTATGATGCTCTAGTTCTCACCTTTGAAGGAAATAAGCATATACAAGAAGTTAAAGCAAATCTACTTGTTAAGAAGTATGAACTCTTCTAGATGGTAGAAGATGAAGACATTGAGAAAGTGTTTTCTAGGTTCCAAACTCCGGTATTTAGATTGAAGCTTCTCCAAAAGAGTTACACTACCTTTGACCATGTTAAGAAAATCATCATAAATCTTCCCTGCAAGTGGAGACCAAAGGTAACAACAATTTAACAGGCTAAAGATCTAAACAAACTACCTCTCAAAGAGCTGCTGAGTTCACTTAGATCCCACGAGAGTGAATGGGTTGAAGATGAGTCCAAGAAAAAGACAAAATCCTTGGCTCTCAAGTCCCAAGGAAAAAAGGTTCACTCCAAGGCCTTGCAAGCTACTGAAGACTCAGAGAAAAGTGAATTAGACGATAAGAGTGAAGACTTAGATGATGAAGAATTGTCCTTTATCTGAAGGAAAATCCAACATATGTCAAACAATAGGAAGACATATTTTCCTAATCGAGATTTCTGACGATCCCAAAATAGCATAGCAACAGCAAAAAAATTAGACAAGAAAATAATTATTTGCTATGAATGCAAAGAGCCATGATATTTGAAATTAGAATGTCCTAAACTTAATAATGCAAATTCCCAAATAAAAGACTTCAAGGAAAAGAAGAAAGGTCTTATGGCTAGTTGGGATTACAGTGATGCATCATTTGATGAAGATGAAGAGCATGCAAACATGGTTATAGTGGCAGATACACACTTTGATTCTGATGATGTGTCTATTGATGAAGAATTTAGGTATTACCTGACCTTTCTCGTAATAAACTTATACATATGTTAAATGAGTTTCTCAACAAGAATCACAATATTTCTTTAAAACTTAAATCTCTTAGAAAAGCTCATGACATCTTAACAAATAAATATAGTTCTCTTGAAATAGATTTTGAAAACCTAAAAAGAGAAAATCTAACTCTGAAAGAAACTGTTCCAAGAATTTATCAAGATAGAGTTTGTAATTCTATAAAGTATGAAAAAGCCTTTTAAGGAATTTCCTACAAACGGCATAGACAGAACCAAACAAGCCTCTATGATCTATGGGGTTAGCAAAAAAAAATAAAAGTGGTATTGGTTTTGATGAACCAGAGGAAACTCCTAATGTTAAATTAATCGATATTGCTTGCGCATATTGCTTAAAGAAATGTCACTATAAAAGAACTTGTCCTGTGTAAAAAACATGGAAAGACAAATCACCTTTTAGAACTAACAAACCAAGAGCTATCCAAATGTGGGTACCTAAGAATAAAATAATATATGTTATAGATATCCTTAGCAATAAAGTTACCGTCATGGTACTTGGACAGTGGATTCGAGAGAAAATACTTTATTCGAGACATGGCCCTCAAAGATGGAGGATTCGTAGGTTTTGGAGTTAATCAGAATGGTAAGATCATTCGGCACGACACAATAGGTAACGGTTCCATTCCCTCCATTAAAAATGTTTTACTTGTAAAAGGACTAATGCATAACCTAATGAGCATAAGTCAATTATGTGACAATGCTTATATTGTTGTCTTCAATCAAAAGTCATGTAAGGCAATAAGTCGAACTGATGGATCCATACTATTGATTAGTCAAAGGAAAACCATCATGTACAAAATAAACATGATTTGGAAAAACAAGAAGTAAAGTGTCTTATGTTTGTGAGCGAAGAACAACTCATTTGGCACACAAGATTACCAAATAGCAATTTTAGGTTAATCTCACAATTGAGAAGACTATATTTACTTAGAGGCTTGCCAAATCCTAAATACAAATCATATGTTCTTTGTGAGGCATGTCAGAAAGGGAAACTAACAAAATCACCATATTCCTAAAAATGTTGTTTCCTCTTCTAGACCATTTGAACTTTTACATCTTGATTTATTTGGCATTATAAAGACTTAAAGTTTCTTAAACACAAGGATGAGTCATATAAAGTTTTCACTACCTTCTACAAACAACTGCAAAATGAAAAAGGTTTTTATATTGCAACAATTCGTAGTGATCATAAGGGTGAATTTGAAAATAAGATTTTTGAAAACTTCTATGAAGAGAATGGAATTTTACATAACTTTTCCTCTCCTATAAAATCTCAACAAAATAGTGTTGTAGAAAGAAAAAATAGATCTCTTTAGGAAATGGCACGCACCCTGATTCATGAAATGAATGTTGCCAAACACTTTTGGGCAGAAACAATGACCATTGCATGTCATATTCATAATAAAATCTCTTTTATACATATTCCTAATAAGACTCCTTATGAACTGTGGAAAGGAATAAAACCCAACATTTCATACTTTCATCAATTTGGTTGCATCAGCTATAATTTGAATACTAAAGAGAATCTTGGCAAATTTGATTCACGATCTCAAAAGTGCACCTTTTTGGGATACTCTGAAAGGTCTAAAGCCTATAGAGTATACAACAAAGACTAATTGTTGAGGAATCAATTCATGTCATGTTTGATGACAAAAAGCATGACCATAAAAAGTCAAAGCTAGATGTAGATTTTGCAGATCTACAGATATCAAAGGAACGAGATATATCAAGACCAATCTTCCAAACCTAATTTTGGAACACATGAGGTTTTATGTCATCAACTCTAGGTTAGGAATGATCACAACAATTCCCTATCCTAGACTCATTACTGCAGTATTGATGAGAACTCCCCTCATTCAAGCCCTTGAGGAAGTAGGAAGAGCTATTCAAGAAGAACACCTAGTTTCTTCATCTGCACCAGTGTTCAACATATCCAATGTCATCAAGATAAGACTGATGTCTCATAAGGACTATATTCAACCAAGTGGTGATGTAAAAAGAATATATGGTCAACCTAGTGACTTTTAGGACATTCTGTTAGTGCAAAAGTGGATTTAGCTGCAATCCTCTGATTGATATTTCGATGATAACAAAAACAAACAAATAAAGAACAATAATCCTCCAATTGTATATGGTAAATGTGCAGATTCAAGGCAATAGTTATATTAATAACTATCCATTCTAAAGTAGCTTATATTACAATTATATTAGAGATCTACTAATGGAGCAAGTTAAAATACAGCAAAATAAATACTGCAAAAACAAGCACAACAAAACATGCATCTCAATATAAGATATATCCTCTGATACATGGACAAAGACAAAGATGCAACACGGCTTCGCCTTGCTCCGTTTCTCTAAATCTAACAGGCAAGGAATGTTGTGTCCTAGTTGCCTTTGAAAATGCAAGCAATGTTGTAGTTAAATTGCCTCTGATGAATTTAACATGTGTTTTGTTCCTCTGCCTCTGATAAGCATGACAGGCAATAATCTACATCTGCCTCTGATAAGCATGACAAGCAAGTAACTACCTCTGCCTCTAATAATCACATCAAGCATTTAATTGTCTGACTTTGAATTATTGTGTATCCTCTGAAAAATTCAATGCTATGAAAAAGTCAATGTTCTGAATAAGTCAAAGCTCTGATGAAATTCAACGCTCCAAAGAAGACAAAACAATTTCACATCCTCTGATGACCATGTTGAATCTGCTTGGTGTCTGAAAGTATTTAAGGTTTTGATTTGATCATAGTATCTTTTGATTCCCTGTCCTCAATACCAAGATATGCATAATCATTCACAGAGATATATATGGACACTCATTAAATGCTGATCTGCCTTAAATGGTGATTGAAGATCTCCAACGGTAAAATTTTCTTTTAGGATTTTTATTCTTCTCTTTTAATTTGATGAACACTATTATTCTTAAATTGATTTTATTTATTTATTATAATGATCAGCTAAGCTCTCTTCTCAGGTCTTTGGTGGATCTTGTAGTTAAGATACCCTTTTGCTATGTCTTAGTTTTATGTTCTTATTTTGTAACAACCCTACTCCTTAAATAAATGGAAGTTATTCTAAATAATTAATTAAGTAACTCGCTTGAAATATATGTGTATTTTAAAATATTTCCTTGAATTATTTGGGAGTTTTATTTTAGTGAGTTATATAGTAGTAAAACTAGAATGTTAAGAAAGTTTCTCATTTGGACCCAACACTACCTAACCAGCCCACTCAAAAGGGATAGAAAGACAAACACTACCTCAATTACACAAACATACAACACACACATACAGCAACACATACATAATTTGAATTTCCTCCCTCTTCCTCCCTCACTACTAGATCCTACGTTTCCATCCTCTTCTTAAAACACAAAAACTCTTTCTCCATCAAATTTTCCATTCTATTCAAATTTCACACCAGAAACAACTACAATTACTCTCACATCCTCATTGGGTAATTTAATGGAAGAAAATCTGATTTTGATTTGGGGTTTAGAACGTTGGGGGTTTCAAAATAAATCAAAAATATTTTATTTTTGCATGTTAAAAAATATTGCATTGTTGCTACTTGATTGAGTGTATTGTATGTGATATGATTTCTGTAATGTATTTGATTATTGGGATTATTATACTTGTTTCCATGTGGTGCATTTCTCTACTTTTGTATTGAAAGTTCTGAATTCGCATAAATTCGATAAGTGAAAATAATTTTTCTAAAGGAATTCAATCTTGGGACCAACATGGTTGCTTCAAACTTGAATTCGCCAAGTGAATTTGACAGATTTTTTGAAAAATTAGCCCCTGTTTTGGATTCGCTAAGCAAATGTCAAATTCGCTAAGCAAATGTCAAATTCGCTAAGCGAATTTGACAAATTTTGAAATGTTCCTTGTAATTTCAATGTGTGTTTAGTTTGTAGTATTCTTTAATGTCAATTATGATTGTATTGTTAATGGTTGCTTGATTAATAAGCTTGATGTTGCGATTGCATTGATTTAACTTAAAATGATATCATACTTTTCTCATGTTCAAATTTCATTTTTAAATTAAATGACGGAAAATGATACAATGAGATATGTTACGGCCACGGTCAAGATCTACCTTACAAAATGAGCACAATCATCTTGGTGGCTCACGCTGAGATAATTGGGATAGATTGTCCATATTATATGGAAAAATTGGCTGAATTGAATGATTTTCAAACATTAATTTACATTAAAAGTTTTATGGAAAAAGAAAATTTGTATTCTTTTTATCGTAGATGTTTTAAAAATATATTTTCTAACTATCCCTCCCCCTTTTATGGAACCCACTGAGATTATTATCTCACCCACTATTTTTATGTAATATAGCACATAAGAAGTCTTGATCTTCGGACTGAGAGCAAGTATTTAATGTTGATGTTTAATAGTTATTGTGATTGTTATTTTGGAATGTAGTTATATTGTCTAAGTGTGAAACTTGACTTGTAACAATGTATTTATATATCTATTATGACTTCTCTTATGAAGTTAGACTGTAAAGATATTAATTTGCAGCATTCTACATTATTTTCTAGATAAGTAATGTAGGGTGTTACAAGTTCTTATTTGAATTTCTATTTTTATTTCAATTAATATTATCCTACTATTTTTATTGATTATTAGAATTGATCATCGTTTACATGTTAATAATCACTTAATTGACTAGCAGTCGTATTGCAATTAAATGGTGGACTTATAGGATAATTGAAATTAGAAATTACTGCATGACTAACCTATAGGATAGTTCAACATTTTTGTGCTTTATACTTTTCTCGAATTTAAACTCTTTGAATGACCAAACAATGGGTTAATTTAGGAAAAATAATATTAATAACGAATGACCGACTGAGTTAATAGTTCTAGTAAACGAATTGGTAGTTGAATTAAAATAAAGGACTTCGAATAGAAATAGACATGGGGAAATTAAAATTACAAGTGATACTATGACCCTAGACTTCTTTCCGTTATTTACATCTTTGCAATTTTATTATTGTTATTAATTTTCTATTTAGTTGCCAAATAATTCGACAATTTGTGTTAGTCTAAATAATAAATAATTTTAATTATTTTGATATTTGTAATTAATCTCTGAAAATACGATAATCTTTTAACAAATTCAGCGATAAAATACACTGGCTCTATGTGAGTTTAATGTAACAGATTCCTATATTACTATTGATAAAATATTTTATATAAACTACACATAAATAAAATCTTTAATCTATCCACATCAATTTACATGTGGCATGTTCTCCACAGTTTACTCTAAATATTTATTACCTATTATAATTATTTTACTAAATGTGAATTATTATAATATAAAACATTAATGTAAAATAAAATTATTATAAAATGTGTTGAAATTAAATTGGTTTTATACTTAGAGTGTTGATATTAACAAAATATTTTATGAGAACAATGTATTTGACTTCACAGAGTATGAATGAAGATTCGTGTTTTTAAGACAATCTAAAATAAGATTTGATTCAGATTTATAATTGAAGAAAATACTTGACTAAGTTGAAAAGAAGATATTGTCAAGATTTGATCAATATCTTATCAACAATAAGATATGAATTATTTACAAGAAGAGATCGAGATTTATCACAAGAAGATATGAATTATTTACAAGAAGATTTGTTCAAGATTTATCACAAGAATATATGAATTATTTACAAGAAGATTTGATCAAGATTTATCTACAAGAAGATATGAATAATTTACAAGAAGATTTGATCAAGATTTATCACAAGAAGATATGAATTATTTACAAGTAGATTTGATCAAGATTTATGTACAAGAAAATATGAATTACTTACAAGAAGATATGATCCTGAATTGTTTATAAGAAGAAACACCAACAAGAATATACAATTATTATTTGCGAAGATATGATTCAGATTTTAACAAAGGACAAAATATTGAATTTGACTTAGTCATATTTCTACTTGTGAAAGTTCAAGAACCGGTCTAATATTATGTTCCCGTCCAGATCAAAGCAAGAAATATGAAGGAAGTTTAATTTGAAGAATTTGTGAAAACAATCTTAACAAAATACGAACAGTATCGATCTGAAGAATTTACAAACTCCATCTTAACAAAATATGAACAGTATCAATCTGAAGAATTTACAAACTCAATTTTAACAAAATACAAAAAGAATCAATCTAGAAGAACTACTCATATTGGATTCAGAAATAAAGAATTCACTAAAGAACATATTATCAAAAGGCATCTTGTTCAAAATTATTTTTGAATAAGATCATTGTTGACCAAGCTAGGAATGAAGATACAATTCAGAAATTAAAGAAGGAATAAATGGAAGCCCAAATTTTATCTATAAATAGATACTCAAGGCTGAAGAAGAAGATCATCGAAAAATAGAAAGCGTAGAAGAACTCAAGCTCAAAATCCAAATTCATCTCAGAGTTTAAAGAGTGAAACACTTGTTCAAATGAGAAACATTTTCTAAGTGTTTTTCTTAGAGTGTGATAGTCATTGCTATAATCAACTTGTTAGAAGCAACTACTCAAGTTCCAAACCTTTGTATTCAAACCCGATAGTGGTGTTAGTGTACCTTCAACAAATAGGGGTTGTTATATTGTGTGGAGAAGACTTGGCTGGCAAATTCAAGGTGTGTGTGCTCCTCAAAAGTCTAGGGTTGTCAGGCTATTTGAGAAAACTGAATTGGAGAATTAGGTGGTTTGTAATTCAAGTTGTTGAATTAGTGGATTAAATCCTTCTGAGTGAAGGGACTTGTTGTAGCCAAGTAAGTGGTGAACCAGGATAAATTATTCGTGTCACGTTATTCCTGCACTCCTTAGTTTTGTTATTGCTTCTACTCTAAGGAAATCATCAAGTTTAAACTAGTTTATTCAAATAATGAAAATGTTATCAACTTAATCAAACATAATTCAACCCTCTTTTCTCGTGTTTGCTCCTTCAATTAGCATTAGAGCTCAGCCTCAAGGATGAGCACTTTACAATGTTTGAGGAAAGATCAAAGGGTTCAACATGTTGAGATTCAGTGAAGAAGCTGTTGGAGGAAGCATCAACAGACCACCTCAGGTTTATAGAGAACGTTTTGAGTACTAGAAGGACAAGCTGAGAAGTTTATTTATTTAACAAGATCCAAAACTTTGGGACTTGGTGGAAGATGGTTATACTACTCCAAAGAATAATGATAATATTGAGATTTCAAGGAAAGAGATGGATGCTGATTAGAAGAAGATGTACAAGATGCATCATAAGTCTTAAACATTCCTTATAAATGCAATCACTTTCAAGGAGTTTGACAAGTGCACCAACAAGAAGACAACAAATAGTCTTTATGATAATATGATTTTGACCTATGAAGGAAGGAAGCAAGTTCAACAAGCAAAGGCCAACATCCTACTCAAAAAGTGAGTTACTCAAGATGGAAGGAATATCTTGATGGAAGTACAAGTCATCTCATCTTGAAACTCTAATCATTGGAAGTGTAAATGATCATTTGAGGACCAGATCATCACTAAAAGATACCACTTTGTTTTGCTTACTCTCATCAATTGAGCTTACCTATGTTGACGAAGCATTGGCAGATGATGGATGGATTCTTGCAATGCAAGAAGAGTTAAATGAATTCAAGAGGAATGATGTTTGGGATCTAGTAGCTAGACCAAATAAGAACATTATTGGAACCAAGTGGGTTTTCAGAAACAAGCTAATTGAAAAAGGGGAAGTGGTAAAAAATAAGGCAAGGCTTGTCGCATAAGGCTACAGCCAGTAAAAAGGGTATTGATTACACTGAGACATTTGCTCCAATGGCTAGGTTATAAGCTATTGGTATCCTACTTTCTTTTGTCGTAAATAATAACATTAAATTATTTCAAATGGACGTTAAAAGTGTTTTTCTGAATGGTTATATAACTGAAGAAGTCTATGTTAAACAACCCCTAGGTTTTGAAAGTTTTGAATTTCCAAATCATGTTATAAACTTTGGAAATCTCTATATGGTTTAAAACAAGCACCTAGGGCATGGTATGATAGACTTAGCAACTTCTTGCTTAAAAATAACTTTGAAAGAGGACAAGCAAATAATACACATTTTTGAAAATCTATAGGATAAGACATTTTGTTTATTCAAATTTATGTTTATGACATTAGTTTTGGATCTACTAATGGTACTCTTTCGGATACAAAATAGCTTAAGTTCTTGTTAGGGATACAAATTTAGCAAATTCAAAAAGGTATATACATTCATCAAATAAATATACAAAAGAGCTTCTCAAGAAGTTTAAGATGAGTGATTGCAAACCTATGGCTACACCAACGCACCCTACTTGTTCACTTGAAAAAGATGAATTAGACCAAAAAACCTATAGAGGAATAATAGCATCCCTACTTTACTTTACAGCTTCCATATCTGACATCATTTTAGTGTATGTGTATGTGCAACATCACCTTGTTCTACAAGAAATCTTCTGAGTACGAACTAAGTGGATATTCTGATTCTGATTATGCTGGAGATAAAATTGAGAGAAAAAGCACAAGTGGAAACTGCACATTTCTAGGTGACAACTTAATCTCTTGATCAAGTAAAAGACAAAGCACAATTGTCCTATCAACAGTAGAAGCTTAGTACATTTCAGCAGCTGGTTGTAGCTCTCAACTACTTTAGATGAAACATCAACTAGAAGACTGCAAAACCTAGAAATCAACATTCCCATTTATTGTGACAACACTTCTGCCATTTGCCTAACCAAAAACACTATACTTCATTCTAGAGCTAAATACATAGAAATCAAATACCATTTCATTAGGGACTTTGTTCAAAAAGGTGTGCTTAGTATCTAGTTTATAGATACCAAACATCAATGGGCTGACATATTCACCAAACCACTAGTTGAAGATAGGTTTGATTTCATCAAGAAAAACCTAAACTTTATTCTTTTACCTAACTAATGTTGTGCCAACCTTAGAGTAGTTTAGTTTCATACTTCTGATAATTTTATGTTTTATGTTTACGTTATTTTCATTCTATTAAAAAAAAAGGGCAAATTAAATTAAAAAAAACACAGTTTTACTCAAGTCTTTTTGTTTGATGACAAAAGGGGGAGAAAGATGTTTGATAATGTGGGGAGAAAAAAAATACTTAGACTTAGGGGGAGTCAAAGAAATACAAAGAAAAGTTGTTATAAAAAATATAAGTTTTGTCATCATCAAAAAAGGGAGATTGTTGGAACCAAGTTGGTTTAATGCTTAGAGCTTTGATAATAACAAAAGTATTTTATAAGAACAATATATTTGACTTCACAGAGTATGAAAGAAGATTCCTGTTTTGGAAGAAAATCTAAAATAAGATTTGATTCAGATTTATAATTTAAGAAAATCTTTGATCAAGTTCAAAAGAGGATATGGTCAAGATTCGAAGAAGATATGATCAATATCTTATCAACAATAATATATTAATTATTTACAAAAAGATTTGATCAAGATTTATCTACAAGAAGATATGAATTATTTACAAAAACATTTGATCAAGATTTATCAATAGAAGATGTGATCAAGATTAATCGCAAGAAGATTTGAATTATTTACAAGAAATTTTATCAATATTTATCTACAAGAAGATATGATCAAGAATTGTTTACAAGAAGAAACACTTACAAGAAGATACATTTATTATTTGCAAAAGATATGATTTAGATTTTACCAAAGGACAAAACATTGAATTGGACTTAGTCATATTCCTACTTGTGAAGTTCAAGAACCGGTCCAATAATATGTCCCAACCCAGATCAAAGCAAGCAATAGGAAGGAAGTTTCATCTGAAGAATTTGCGAAAGCAATTTTAACAAAATACGAACAATATTACTCTAAAGAATTTACAAACTTAATCTTAAAAAAATACGATCAATTTCAATATGAAGAATTTACAAACTCCATCTGAACAAAATATGAACAGAATCAATCTAGAAGAACTGCTCATATTGAATTCAGAAATAAAGAATTGGCTAAAGAACATATTATCAAAAAACATTTTGTTCAGAATTATTTTTGAATAAAATCATTGTTGACCAAGCTAGGAATGAAGATACAATTCAGAATTAAACAAAGACTAAATTGAAAATAGAAACACTTGTTTGAATGAGAAATATTTTCTAAGTGTTTTTCTTAGAGTGATAGTCATTGTTATAATTAGCTTGTTAGAAGCAACTACTCAAATTCCAAATCTTTGTATTCAAATCCAATAGTGGTGTTAGTGTGCCTTCAACAATCTGGGGTTGTCAAATTGTTTGTGTTCCTCAAAGTCTGGGGTTGTCCTAGCCTTTAAAAGTTTGGTTTGACCTGAAAGCCTATTTAAAATCCTTATTACATTAAAACATTTAAATGTTATATTTTACATTTTTTTTAAATAGGCTAAATTAGGCATTTATATACAAGGAAAACTAATAAAATTATAATCAAATCTAATATAGTAAAATAATATTAAAATAGCCTAATTGACAGGCTTTAAAATAGGAAACAATAATATTAATAAATAATAATAAAAAATAACATTAATAAATAATATATATATATAGGCCGGTCTATCAGGCCTAATAGGCTTTTATATAAGTCTGAGTCTGACCTATTTAAATAAATAGACTTTAAAAATAGCATAAACCTAACCTTTTTATTAAACAGGCTAGGCCAGACCAGGCCATAAGTAGGTCAGACCATAGACCCCTGACCGACGGCCTAGCCTATTGTTATCCCTGCTCTCACATGTAGATGACGTTGTTTTCATTATATTTTATATTAAAAAGTTGTCATTATGTCCCTTTTATACATATATATATATATATATATATATATATATATATATATATATATATATATTTTGTTGAATACAACTTTGACTAAAGATTTTAATAATATGTTTTAAAATTATATATAAAGAGAATAAAAAATTATATTTCTTCTTTCTTTATGTTTGATATCTGCATTTGAAAAAATAAAAATTTATATTTTCTTTGAAATTATAATAATTGCACGCATAATTATCATTTGAAAACTATTTTATAAGGACAATTAACAACATATGAAACTATTTAATTAAATTTTAAAAAAATCAAGAGGAAATATTTGCCCGGTGCATGGAACAGGGTATTACACTAGTATTTTATAAAATAGAGTAGTTAAAATAACTAACTTTGTTTTTCACTCATTAACTAACCTTTTTAAAATACATTCTTACGAAAATTATCATATTCATAGTTATTACTATAATTACTAAGATATCTATTTTTAAAGCATTTTCACAACGAAAAAACATTTTTTAACATTTTTATAAATAAAATAGAGCTTCTAAAATATTCACAATATATATATTCAAGATAAATTTATTAACAAAATAAAAAATAGTTAGAATTAATTACTATGTGTAAATTTAAAATTAGTCAAATGTACGTAAAAATATCACATTAGTTAACAAAGCACATATACACGTTTAATTGACTAAAATCTTCTTCTTTAAAGTATTTACACTAAAATATATTTATCTTTAGAAAAATATATAAAATAATTAAATATAATAATCATAATTTATATTATTCATTAAATTAAATATGTATAAAATTATCATGACATGGCAAACACACATTTAAAGAAAATTAATCAACATATATTTTCAAACACTTTTAATACCAAATTGATTATTTAAAATCTTATTTAATTAATAAAATAGTTTATTATAAAATTTCGGGTGTCACATTTGTCTTATTACTATAACTATTTATGTATTGTGTATACAAATATTAAATTCACACTAAAGGAATTTCAGTTTATTTTCACTAAAGAATATGTTTTTTTGACATATAAATAAGTTTAATTCAAATGCAAATAAGAATAGTTCAACAAATCTTCAAAAACAAAAAATATTTGTTGATGTTTGCTCATATCGAATATAGGTGATCTTTGATATGATCAACCCAACCACATGTTGACAAGTTATATGTAGGGTTGAGAGCGTGTAGAGTTTGGTGATAGCCTTCATAATACTTAAAGTATGGTACCGACATAACGAGTTTATTGCCTCTATGAACACCGCCCTTAGACAAGAAAACAAACGACACTATACCCATAATGACAAACAAACTAAATATCACACTCACACGAAGAAATCAAAATAAAATATGAAGAAAAAACTAAATCTATGTGGAAAAACACTTATTTTTATAAAATGAGAGAATAAAATAATTTGGAGGGGTGATTCTAGACCAAAAAATGACCCTAAACCACTCCCTTTATCAATGAAGAAGAAGAGAAACTTAGGATTTTATGGTTAGAAAAGAAAGAGAGCAGCCAATGACCCAAAATCCTTAAATCCTCCAATTTCACTAAAGACTTCGGTATGGCCAATTGGAAATATATATGATATAAAGATCACATTGCATTAAATTTTTATGTCACACATCCATATTGATTTATGTCATTAAATGCATTGATGTGGAGATCGTTGGTGTTCGATCACGTTATACGTCGGGGACGACATTCACGATGGACTAGGTTTTAAAGGAAAAATTTAAAAATAGATAACATTCAGATGTCCACCTAAAAAATTATGATATAGTTATTAAGATATGTAGTCCAAGTGATAGATTATTAGTATATTTTAATATTTGATTATATTCCACTATTATTATGTGAAAAATATATCAGATTAATTGTTTTAGCTATTTATCAATTAGGAAGTTTAATTGATTAACAATAAAATTAAAAAACAAGGCTAACTAAATTTATATTTAGATAATTAATTGTTTAATTAATTAATATGAGCTCGAATATGAGTAGATGATTAAGAGTCTATTTGAGAATAACTAGAACTCTAAAAGATCAGCTTATATTAGTAGGAAATTGAATGGTTATCATGAAGATTATGATTTATAAATGTTGAAGCAGTACTCCACCCCGACGTTATTAATTCAACATTTACTAACTTCTCCCTAATTACAATTGTGATCTCCTCACACCATTAAGAAAATAATGAAAAGATTTTATTTATATAACCTAACTGTGTCGATATAAATTGACATTTTATATTTGAATCTAAAAAGTATATACACTTTTTGGTTTATAATTGAGTCTAAAGGGAGTAGGGAGCACCCCTTGTTAGAAACCTTGATAACGGGATTAAAAAATGCTTCTCTAACATAAACCTATATAAGCAACATCTCTCTTCTTACTTCTTCATGGTCTCCAAGAATACACTACAACAATGAAATTATAGTTGTTATTTACACACGAAAATTTTGGGCCTAATCTATCTTGATACGATCCACTAATTTTAAAAATAAATTTGTAACCCACTCTGACTTGTCGAAAAAAATTAATATCTATTCAATTTCATGTAAATTTTGAATTTTCATCCCAATACTATTGGAGTCGGGTTTCCTTCCTTGACCTCGTATCCGTTTATAAATATAAAATAATAAATTTTGAAAACATATTTATTGTAAATATTTTTATAATACAATAAAATAAAAATATTAAAATCACATTTGCTGTATAACACAAATTAAAATTTATAATACATAAACAAATATTAAATAAAATGAATAAATACTTATACATAATAATTTAATATAATAATAATTTTGTTAGAAGGGTGGATTTGGAATTGATATTACACATTCAAACCGATCTCCATTTCCAAATTTTAATTTTGAGAAAATCTACACTTATACTTAAATAAAACGGATTTTTTTGGTTAAAATCAAGAAGAATTTGCCTAAATATACGTAAGTGGATTGTGTTGCTATACCTGTTTATACCACGTTGGTTTTAGTGAAACAACTGGTTATGCTAATTTGTTTTATCTATAAGCTTATAAACATTTTAAGACTTCTTAAAAAAAACATTTTAAGATAATCATAAATCTGATCAAAAACAGATAAATAAAATTTTAAAATTTAATGGAGCTATAAAAAACTAAATAAATATAAGTATTAATTCATATATAATTATTAATGGACTATTATATAATTTTAATTTTTAATAAATATTTTCCTTATCCTTATCATTTATATTTTATCTTAATTTTTTTAGGGAAGTTTAAATTTTATAGTCTGAAAAAAGAATATTATATTAATTCTATGTATCCCGATTCGAGTTTTAAACTGCGAACCAATCAGACCTACTATACAATATCCATTCGATTCCGATTATCTTGCATAGTTGCATACAGACTTAAAAGTACCCATTGCTTTGCACATTGACATCTATCGAAAAATCAGCTTTTGTGCCAGTTGTAAAGAAAAAATTATTGACTTAAATTAAAATACAAATAAGATAAAAGGGTAAGCATGATGAGATTGGGTGGAGGAAAAAGAATCAACCACAACCGTGTGATTCGACAAAAATAAACGGCCGTGATGTAAACGGTCAAACCAGGCCTGCGCCGCCCGTTGAAGAAAAAAATAATAATATAACTCCGCGTCCTTAACTTTGTCCATTTCCGCATTCGTTGTTTCGAACTCACTTCCCTCTCACATCACACCCTTCTTTCCAACATAAATTTAATGAATGAATCCACATGCGATGTCGATTTAATCTGTCACAAAGTTTCCCTTTCCTTTCGCCCTATACTCTCACACACACCCAATAATAATTTTCGGTTATTCCATTTTTAAAATCACTGAATCAAATTTATTTTTTTCTCCGCCTCTCTTCACCAGCCACATTCCTCTCTTCTCTGCTGGCTTTGGTTTTTCAAGGTACATTCTTATTTTTTCTTCTTTTCTTTTTCATTTTTTTTTAATCTTGGCTTTTGATAATGCCTCTGTTTCGCTCTCAATTCCTTTTTTTTTTAATGGATCTTTTCTTATTGAATTTGTATCTAGCTAAGATTGCTCTCATAGCACTCTGAAGATACCGATTTCTTATGTTATATTAATGCCCTTAATTTTTTAATAAATAATAGTGTTTAACATGCTTATTATTTGCATTAATGTACATGGATGTGCTTTGCAAATGAAATTCCTATCTAGGTTTCTGCTGTATAGAAAATAGACGGTGTTTAATAATTGCATAAAGGATGTTTGATAATTTGACCTTTGGCTTTGGTTCAGCATTTTTTATTTTAGCCTTTTCAATTTCGTTGATCTAATGTTTCTAGTGCTTCTATGTGCCATAAATTTGAGAAAGTAAGTTTTATTTTCATTACATTTTTCCAACAAGCAGAAATTGGTACTAGAAAGGATTTTTTGTAGGGACTTTGCTATATTATATATATATAATCATATTTTGCTATGAAGCAATTTCATCTCTATCAATGCATACATAGGTGCTGATTTTAAATATACTTTAATCTGATGAATTAAAATTTTGAACAGGGAAAAATGACTGAATCAAAACCAGATACACCCTTGTTGCCGCCATCGCCGCAGATCCTTCCCGACTTCAAAAAATCTGTTAAACTGAAGTATGTGAAGCTTGGCTATCATTACCTAATAACCCATGCTATGTACCTCTTCCTTTCCCCACTTGTTGTGTTAATTGCTGCACAACTCTCCACTTTCTCACTCAAAGATGTCTGTGATATTTGGGAAAATCTACAATACAACCTTGTATCTGTCATTATTTGTTCGACCCTCCTTGTATTTTTATCGACCCTATACTTTATGACTCGTCCGAGGCCGGTGTACCTTGTCAATTTCTCATGTTACAAGCCTGAAGAATCTAGGAAATGCACAAAACGAATATTTATGAATCACTCCAAGGCAAGTGGTTTCTTCACAGAGGAAAACCTTGAATTCCAGCGAAAGATTCTCGAGAGATCTGGGCTTGGGGAAAACACTTACCTTCCAGAGGCTGTTCTCAGCATTCCTCCCAACCCTTCAATGAAAGAAGCTAGGAGAGAAGCTGAGGCGGTTATGTTTGGCGCTATCGACGAGCTATTTTCCAAGACGTCGGTGAAGCCCAAAGACATTGGAATTCTGATTGTGAATTGTAGTCTCTTCTGTCCAACTCCTTCGCTTTCTGCAATGATCATCAATCACTATAAGCTTAGAGGTAACATAAAGAGCTACAACCTTGGTGGGATGGGATGCAGTGCGGGGATTATTTCGATTGATCTTGCTAAAGAGCTTCTCCAGGTTCATCCTAACTCGTATGCATTGGTTGTTAGCATGGAGAACATCACATTGAATTGGTATCCTGGGAATGATCGCTCCAAGCTTGTTTCAAATTGTTTGTTCCGAATGGGAGGGGCTGCAATTCTACTTTCAAATAAGGGCTCCGATAGGAGAAGATCCAAATATCAATTGG
The DNA here is from genome assembly GCA_037974295.1 of Cicer cuneatum. Taxonomy (NCBI): domain Eukaryota; kingdom Viridiplantae; phylum Streptophyta; class Magnoliopsida; order Fabales; family Fabaceae; genus Cicer; species Cicer cuneatum. The sequence continues at coordinate 35,608,440 of JBBPBO010001984.1, read as the reverse complement.
TCCACACTGTTCGAACTAACAAAGGTGCTGATGACAAGTGCTTCAGCTGTGTTACACAAGAAGAAGATGACAATGGCAAAGTTGGTGTCACTTTATCGAAAGATCTTATGGCTGTTGCAGGCGATGCTTTGAAAACAAACATCACCACACTGGGGCCTCTTGTCCTACCAACATCCGAACAGCTTCTGTTCTTCGGCACTTTAGTTGGAAAGAAACTATTCAAGATGAAGATCAAGCCTTATATCCCAGATTTCAAGCTAGCTTTCGAACATTTCTGCATTCATGCCGGTGGAAGAGCTGTTTTGGATGAGCTGGAGAAAAACTTGAAGCTATCTCCTTGGCATATGGAGCCGTCAAGAATGACGCTCTACCGTTTTGGAAACACCTCGAGCAGTTCACTTTGGTACGAATTGGCTTACACAGAAGCCAAGGGAAGGATCAAGAAAGGAGATAGAACATGGCAAATAGCATTTGGTTCTGGATTCAAGTGCAACAGTGCAGTATGGAAGGCTCTCAGGACTATCAATCCTGCGAAAGAGAAGAACCCTTGGATTGATGAGATCCACCATTTTCCGGTTGATGTTCCAAGGATTTCTGCCATTTAAATGTTGCAGTTTAAATTGTTATTTTGTATGTATCATCGTCATTAGGTGGTAGCTGTTGAACTGGTTGACGCGGACTAGTGTTTGGTTGATCATGCTTGAAGGTTAGGTTTTGTTAATTCGATTTAGTCAAAGGTCTGGTGCATGAGCTTTGGAGTGCTGAATTTTACAGAAATTTATTGCCTTGTGGTAGAGATGTGTGTTAGAGCGTCTGAAATGTAATCCAAACCTAATTCGAAATTTGTTTGGTACCATTGCAGCTATGTGTTGCAAATTCTTTCTATTGAAATGGAAAAATTCATACATTCTTTTAGGTATTGGTCATTATTTACTTGAGGAACATTGTTTCTCCTTGTCTACTCTTTTCTTTTCAATATTTTAAATGATCTCAAATTCGTCCATGGGAAATTTGGCACAGGGACAAATCAGTTACAATTCAGAAATCTCATATTAAGAACTACAAGCATCAGTTAAGTTAGTTTTTTTGTGTGGAAACTAATGCAAGTCAAATCTTTTATTTTTATAGGTACAATACCTTAAAAAGAAGAAAAGGTGGAAAATTTAAATATCTGTCTGACTAATTTTGTACTATCTTACATTCTCATGCAAAGAAACACTTCCATAGTCTTTGTTCCTTTATACAAGCTGGGCTCGTGTTATGTTGCAATTTTGACTTGAGAGTAGGGATGAGAATAGGCTAGCCTGTCCGTCAGGGATCTATGGCCTGGTCTACTTATGGCCTGATCTGGCCTGGCCTGTTTAATAAAAAGACTAGGTTCAGGCTATTTTTAAAGCCTATTTATTTAAATAGGTCATGCTCAGGCTTATATAAAAGCCTATTAGGCTTGATAGGCCGACATATATATATATATTATTTATTAATATTATTGTTTCTTATTTTAAAGTATATATATATATATATATATATATATATATATATTTTATTATTTATTAATATTATTGTTTTCTATTTTAAAGCCTATCAATTAGGCTATTTTAATATTATATTAGATTTGATTATAATTTTATTAGTTTTCCTTATATATAAATGCCTAATTTAGCCTATTTAAAAAAAATGTAAAATATAAGTTTTAATGTGAATAAGGCTTTTAAATAAGCTTTCAGGCCATGCCAGATTTTTAAAAAGGCCAGGTCAGGCTGAAAAAAAAGCCTATGATAGGCCGTAGGCCAGACTTAGGCCTAAAAAATTAATCGTAGATCAGGTTCAAGTCTTTCAAATGCTGGCCTGGTCTATTCCCACCCCTCCTTGAGAGAACCTTTTTTTTGTGTGTGATTGATAAGCATCAACGTGGACAGGTCACAGGGCAGCAAAAGCCTTTGATTTGAAATAGAGATACTCTGGCAAGATTCTAATGAACATGTTCGTATATGATACGCTAATACACTTGCTTTTTAAAAAATGAAATGCTAATACACTACTGGCAGCCATGTGGAGGAAGGATATCATAGTAAAGAATGTGTTTTGATTTTAAAAATTAGACCATGATAAAAAGAAACTGTAATTTTAGCAATTTTAAAAAAAAAAGTAAAATAAATTTTGGTCACAGTCTTCGTTCCTGCTTTCAACGAGACTTTCTTAGCTGCACCAGCTTGTAAAACTCTCTCTCCTTCACCAGAAAAGGGAGAGCAGACAAAGTACCAGACGATTTGGGTTATAAGATAGAAGACGATTCGTAGGATCTTCTTCAAATTCAAAGAAAGATAAAAATGAGCTAAAGAAGGTATTGTTAAAAAAAAAAGTAAAATAAATTTTAGTTCATATAAAATTTTATTTTTAGTTTTTATAAAAAATTGTTCAACTTTTTAGTTAATAAATTTTTTTTATTCACTTTTGCTTTCTATTTTAATTTTTTTTTAGAAAATTGATATTTTGAGTCTCTATAAAATTAAAAGTGAATAAGTTTTATTTAAATACTTAAACTTCAAAAATCATAATTTTGTAGGAATTAAAAACATGTTTAATTCCAAAAAAATCACTCTTGATATGAATATTAGGTCCATTAGTGAATATTCATTTACTTGTGTCCTATAAATTGGGATTTCATAGTAAGTCATAATTTTATAGGAACTAAAAATATATTTAATTCAAAATAATTCACTCTTGTTAAGAATATTAGACCCATTAGTGAATATCTATTTACTTTTGTCTTATTAATACGAATTTCATATAAACTACACAATAAGATAATAATACTATTCCCAATCTCTTCGTATCTTTTGTCTTTTTCTGTTATTCATAGTTGCTCTTTTATATCTTATCCTTGTTTTGATTAGTTCAAAATCAGAAATTGTTTTGTCGTTCATTGACACTTTTGCTGACTACACCCCCAAATTGCTTCTCACACCCACCAAATATTTTTAAAAACCAAAATTCCTATAATACTCTTCCTTCATCTTCTTCATTAACCCACCTCCTTCCCCAATTCATCATCCATCTTCTTCCTCAAAACCCTACATTCTCCATATTCATCATCTCTTAAGTTAAACCATTTGTTCTTGGTCATCGATCATCATCATCCATCATCAACATTTATTAACACCCATCAACAATTTCATCATCAACAATTTCATCATCTTCAATCAATCAGCCTTGCATTTAGAAACCCAGAAATGTACGTGAACCTCAGTTTACGTGAACTTCATAAGAGATGATGAATATGGAGAATGTAAGGTTTTGAGGAAGAAGATGGATAATGAATTGGGAAAGGAGGTGGGTTAATGAAGAAGGGAAGGAAGGGTATTATAGGAATTTTAGTTTTTAAAAAATTTTGGTGGGTGTGGTAAGCAATTTGGGGGGTGTAGTTAGCAAAAGTGGTTAATTGATACCGTAACTTAGTTGATAAAATTGCATCCTTTAATAGCTATTAATTACATCTGTTAATTGATAATTTATTTGCCATTAATGGTTAATTCATTTACAATTAATTTCTTATTTTTTTATTCTTGAACGATGATTTATAATTAATTAAAGACTTAATCGTAGTTTTGATCATTCTATTTTTACTGATTCACGAAATTAGTCATCTTGTTTTAAAAGTCGACACTTTTGGTCTCTCCCTCTGATTTTTTAACTAAAAAATGATGATGTGTGATGCTTTGACGTAGAATGATTAACACTCATAAAATTGGAATAAAATGCCGTAAAAACTTAGATTTTAACTTCATAAGTTTTTCATATTTTTAATTTAATTAATAACATATGAATAATTAATGTATCTAGATGATTCTATATCATAGAATTGTATGTCACGTCATTAAAAATATGTCAAATCATCATTATTTAGTTCAAAAATCTAGGGGAGGGACCACAACTGTCTCGACTTTTAAAATAAAGAGATCAATTTCGTGAATTGGTAATAATAGAGAGACCAAAACTGCAAATAAGTCTTCATTAAATTTGCTTTCTATTTCGGTTACGATATAATAAACGAAAATTTTGTTTGAGTATTAAGTGCAATTGATTATATCATTATATTTTGAATATGAAATGTTTTCATTATATATTAATTATATCATTATTACTACATTTATTTCTCTTTTTTTTCTTCTTTTATTTCATGTCAATCATTTATATTTCAAATCAAATCAATATTTAATATTTTTTTTATTCATCTTATAGGTTTTATTTTAACATGTTAATCTTATATATTTCTTGCACAAGAAATTTGTTGAGAATTTTATTTAGCTTGTACAATTATGATATATATATATATATATATATATATATATATATATATATAT